>VWPU01007962.1:0-96578 GCA_013398955.1 Callaeas wilsoni | reverse complement strand
CCCCGGCGGCGAGGCGCGCCGCCGCAGCGCCCCGGCGGCCGCCGCTGTGGTCGGCGGCGGCGAGGAGGAGGCGGCGGCGGAAGACGAGGAGGACGAGGATCCCGGCTCATCCCGCTTCGTGCTAGCGGCGGGGCTGGGGCTTCTGGCCGTGTCCGTCGTCCACCTGGGGCAGGAGCGGGCCGAGGCAGGGGGCGGCGGGCCGCCGTGCCTGGCGCTGCTGCTGCTCCGCCTCGCCCTCTACGCGGGCTGCGCCGCCGCTGCCGCCGCGCTGGGCACCCTGATCGTCCTGATCTGCCGCGGCCGCCGCCGCCTGCCGCCGCCGGACTTCGCCGCCGTCGCTCCGGTCCGGCCGGTCGCGGGGGTGAGTAGCGGGAGGGAAGCGGAGCGGGCGGTGGCCGCGGCGTGCTCTCCCTGCCCGGCGGCGGGGCGGAGGTAGCGCGGCCCTCGCTCCGCCGTGGTACGCCGCGCTATCCGAACTCGGTGTCCTGCTGTCCCGCCGCGGCCGCAGGAGCCTGGCAGCACTCTGCCTCTCGACGGGGCTTTAAATGGCAAAAGTTGTGTTGGAGGGTAGCAGGCGCACCGGAAAAATCAACACTTTGCTTCGAGAGAGACCTCCGGTTGCGGGAATGCTCGCACCGTGGTTCGCTGTGTTCGCTCGCACGGTGGCTGTGTCTCAAATCCTTTTCTGCTCCTGCCATTGAAATGTCATTGGCAAAAGAGAGAGACTTGGTCGAAGAGGCAGCTTAGTGTTGCTTTAATGTGTTCTCTGAAGTTGGACAGCTTCAGATAGTGTTATCATAGTGCCATTTTGTACTCAAGCCGTTGCAGAGCTCTATGCAAAAGGGAAACAATTTCATTTTCTGTACGTATTCCAAAATGTGCTAGTTCACGAGCTCTTTGTAGCTCACAGCTTAGTATTTTTCGAGTTTTTCGAGAATGGGACTGATAGCACGAGGCATTTGAAAACTTTCCTCCTATCCACAACCCTGTTTCCCGTCATCCGGTGCTTGTGAGCTGATCCTAGATGAGCCTGAAAAACTACTGCTGAAAATTGAGAATCTGCGCACACTCCTGCTTTGCCATGGGTCACGGGGTTGTGGTGTTTAATGTTACAGTTGGCGACTCCAGCCAGGAGCCCTTGGCCCCTCACGGTGAGTTGTAGGTGTGTTAGCACATGAACCTGCTGCAGCAATAGACTGTACCGTGTAAGCGCTATTTCCCTTCAGTAGTGTCAGGATACCTGAGCGCACTCTAAAAAGGAAAAGGAAGGGAATCTGTGGCACCTGGGTGTGCAGCCTAGCTGTTCTGGTAACCCAGTTTGTTACATTTAGTACACGTACACTTCTTGGTAGCAGTAAGCAAGTAGCGCTGTCACGTGTTTCTGGGGCTGCAGTCGATGCAGCTGAGTTTGCAGAACGCAGAGGGTGCTGTCAGGGCAGAGAACCTATACAAATCACTTGCTGATACAGTTGTCTTTCTGTCTTTTCAGTCAAATTGCTAACAACCTGTAGTAATGGTTTATTCCTTCATTCTTTGACCTAGGGAGAGAAAGAGCCTGTGCTTGTGAGCAATATGCTTTTCCTGGTCTGCATTTAATGGAAGCTGGCAGGATATTGTTGTCAGTAGGGATCATTTGGCCAGGGATTGTTGAATTCAGTGAATAGTACAACTTGCAGAAGTGCATTCAGGATCTATTTGTGGCTCTGTGTGATACACGTTTTGTCTGATTAGTAGAATTTTTTTAAACATCGTCTTTGCTTTGAACACTCAACATCATACTCAGATTTTTGAAGGAAGTGGAGAATAAATAATGTGTATGAGCATTAAGGTGAGAAGTGTGAAGATGTAACACACAAAGTGATAAGCAAAAGGTGGGTACAGCTAGGGATTGTTCTGCTGGTTTTTGTCATAGGGTGCTAGGGAACCAATGTGTGTTAGGTGCATAAGCATCTTCTAGTAAAGGACTGTATGCTTTTGTGTTTAGCCATTCAACTATGTTACACCAAACAGAAAAAATATAAATGGATCATTTGATCATCAAAACAACAATTTCTGTTGCTTTCAGATTTACAAGAATAAATGTTTTAGTGTTAATGCCATAGCTCCAGTGGCATTTATGTACTTGTATACTTATCTGAACATCTGGATGTGAGTTAACTTACTTTTTACATAGCACCAAAAAGATCTATACATCAACTTAGCAATCAAAATCTCCCTGCTGCCACAATGAGGAGCAACTTTCAGATTTGTGAAACAGCCAAACAATAAAAATCAATTTAATTTGGGAAGACAAGATTTGAAGAAAAAAAAATAATTATTGCTTTCATTGTCTATCCCTTTGTGAAAAATGTAAGCCTACTGAAAAACATAAACCTACTGAACAGCAGTGAAACTAGAACTGTCCAGAGACAAATAGTCACTTCTGTTACTGTGCCATCTGCACTTTATTTTTGTGGTGTGTTACTGTGCATTTCCCTTGAAGATGTTCTCCTGTTGTGTCCATCCATTGGATTCGTATATATAAATAGTGCACACCTGCTGTTGCTTTGTGTGGTCTAATGTGTAGTGTTTGCATTTGTTGTAGCTCTATGGGATGTTTTTTGTTGCTTCAGAAGGGAATTGAAATTTGGTATTTAAAATTCACTGGTGAGGCAGCACTACCTGCTAAAACCCTTTTCCCAGGATTGTTTCTTTACCTTCTCCCTGATTCTGTTAAAATTTTTCTTTCCTCCCTCTTTGCACTGTTCCCAAAAGTTTACCTACATGAAAGGGATGTCCAAACAAGGAGTGAGGTATTTTACCCTTTCTATTTAGAAGATGTAATTTCAGGCATCTTAATTGGGTTTCTCCTGCCTTCAATTTATAGTTTTGTTGATTTCTTTCTGGTACAAAGTGGCTTCAGGACTGCAAAGCTTCTTTAAGATTTTTCCTGAACACAATATTGTATATGTGTAGCAGACTTTCTAATCGGGACTTCAGCAATGCGTAGGTGAAGAAAATAAAATTGTCTAGATGGGCAGCATATAGAAGTGTAGGCCATTCACTAAAACTTCCTGCTTTAGTCAGTCTTTTGATTTTACATCCTTTTGCATTTATACTGCTTTTTTAACATTCAGTTGTTACTCTCGTGTTTTTCATAGACCCTTATGATTCTTTTGTTTTTGGGAGCCAGTAGTAGGATGACGGTAAAGCTATAATTTTGTCAGCCTTGTTGTGCCTTTTCCTCTATAATAAGGAAGAACCACCTGTTGGCCTAATAATTAGGAAAAAATGTAAGGTAAAAACCTTATTATGACTGGCATCTCGCTCTTCATTTATGTACGAACTTTAGACAATTCACTTTTCATTCTTTGAGTGATTTTTCACATTGGGGTTAACAAATGAGGAAACAGTAAGTATTCTGGAATAAATATTTACTCTAGTTGAAGTCAGACTCAGCTCTTGGAAAGTTAGTGGAAGTACTCTTGATCAATTTCAAAGGGAAGTTGGATGGAGTCTCTTGTGCTGTGCAGAAAAAAGGAAGTTTTTTTTAAGTTCTCAATTCTGCAACCATGTGAGAGTTCAGTGCTGTTGATTTTCATGGACCTGTTCATGCGAGTGAGGAAGTGCAGTGTTGCAGGTCTGGATTTCAGAAGAGCAAGGTACACGTCTTTTTTTCATTTTGCTTGAACTTGCAACTAGAGAAGCCACCTGCTCGAATGTAAAGCTGTGCTTGCGACTTGAAAGGTGATGACTTCCTCCTGAAGTCTGGCATCTCAGCAAGAACTTTTGAAATCTGCTGAGAATTGCAAAGCAAGCTGTGTGATTTATATCCCCATGATAAATTGTGCTTTCAATGTAGTTTTCCTGTATGTGACAGCTCTGTTCACAAACATTGTCTGGGCAGTCTCCTGGCTTCCACATAAAGATCTGTGTTTCATTGGAAGAGAGATGTACAGGCAACTCATAATAGTGTCTTAGTTATTACTTTAAGTACTTGCAGGTGCTGGTAATATTGGTAAATAGTATCTATTGGTATTGAAATAATGGGAATTGAATGAGTCCTTGAAACTGTACATTATATTATTGTCAGTTATTTTTCAGCACTTCACAGGACCTGTTTTAGGACAAGATTATTTGTGGTGGAGGAGAGCAGCAAAACTCAAGACAGCAAAAAGGCATGATGACCCAATTGTACTTTAGTAAGAATGCTTCTTTTAAGTAGGATTTTCACTTCTCAAGTACCAGTGGACTTGCTCATAGCAAAGATAAGCCTAGGTTAGAACATGTGTAACCTTTTAAAATTCGAGTTTGCTCCCAAAACTCCTTTTACCTTGTGTGGTTGTACAGGGAGATGGCTTTGACTCATGTGAAGAACCATGTTAACCAAGTTAGCGGGAAGGGGAAAGAAAACACTTTTCCCCAGGTTTGTGTGAGTTGTTTCTCTGCCAAAAAAAACTGCCAGAGATGGAGTTTTCTTTTCAGCATAATGTTTTGACTCCGATTCAAAGCAAAAGCTCCAAGTAATAGAGAGTTGGGTTATCAATTTCATTTAAATAATGCAAAAAACTGATTAGTTTATTAGATTTAAGTGCTGCATTTTATATTTAGATTAAGTGAATAGAGAATGATCTACCTAGTCTGTCTGCAGCACTAACAGAAGGGTAATAAATGTGCTTTTTTCCCAGTGAAAAGAGTACACTGATTCTAATGTCCTATCTTTAGTTTCCTATAATTAACAGTTGTCGGTTATTTTTAGTATTTCTTTAAAACTCATCTCCTGATGTATTTGGTCACTCTTGTTTACTACAGTATAATAGCTCTCAATTTTTAGTATTAGTTTACTCTCACTTTCTGGCCCTGAGGGCAGATCACACTGCGTCTGATCATGTTTTATGTTCCTAAAGGCTTGTTCCATCCTTGAATGTGGATTTTCATGAATTTGCCATTAGTGGAGGGGACATGAGTAAAGCTTTTTTTTTTCATTGGATCAGGTCGTTGTTGAAGTATCTGGATCCTGGAACATAGTACTGCTTTTTATCCAAGCCGTAGGAGGATGTGTAGTGAAATGGAAATGGTCCGAATGCTTCAAATGGGATGGCAGCTTAACCTAGGTTGAGTATCTGTCATAGTACCCAAGCTGAGTGCTCTGTCCTTGGTGAAGAGCATAAGGGAAGCAGAGAGAAAGGACGCAATTTTATTTTCCTTCAGGGCTGGACTTTTGCCATGAGATAAAGCTTGTGAAGGTAAGCTTGCAGGAGCCCCAGCAGCTGTGGGAAGTGGAAGGTTTGCCATCTGTGGGCATCAGTTTCAAGCGGGATGCAAAAGACTTCTTGAAGTAATAAGTAGTTTGGAGGAACTGTAAGGGAGAGGAGACGCTTCCTACCTCCTTCCAATTTTCATCTGTATGCCTTAGTAAGACTTCAAAAGTATTTTTGGATTTTTCTTAACCTAAAGCCAGGCATGTTCTATGGTGTGTCTCATTCTCTGGCTGCACAGGGAGTATTTAGAGCTCTGATATTGCAGGATTTTTGTAAAAAAAAAGCAGTCTCTGGTTGTGGCACTTTTGTCATGCTTTAGACTGTCTTGGGGTTGCAAGCAGATATTCTGGTCTACTACCAGTCTTTTAATTGATGGATTGTTTCTGGGTTGAAAAGAGAAGATATGTTTAGTGTGTTTTAACAGAACTCAGGGTCTCATACTTTTGTTCTTAGTTCTGTCTCATTTATAGGTAGGCCAACAATGAGCCTTGGATGATGCAGTTGAGTTTACTACTAGGAAAGTCCTGAAATTAAAATAATGAAAATACATTTTAGTATTTTCTACCAATTCCATTAATATTTTAAAATGTTAAGAGAATGTTGCATGAATTGCAAGTGTTCTGTTATAGTTTAGGAGGGGCCTGTGATTTGGACATTTCTGGTACAGTTTGTTTTTAGGGATCTGTGGAACATCTGTTATAATTTGAGATTTATGAGCTTTTTCAGAATTGGAACTTTGTTAGGACTGCATGTGTTGATTACCTGCAGGTGTAACTTTGAAGTGATAACTATTATTACAGGACACTGACCTCAGGAAATGAAACGTTTTTCAGGCTCTGTCTCTCACTTTGTCCCATAACTCCTCACACAGCCTTTTATTCATCATATATATTTAGAGATGTCTTGTCATGCAGTCCTTTCTGATTCCTTTCATTGGATCCTGTGTTGTTTTCAGCTCTGCATTGTATTGTGCTTGACATTTAATTTTCTCAACTTTGTGTTAAATTGACATATCATATTTTGCTGTGAATTGGGCTGTTTTTACCTTTGGAGGGACTGCTTCTCACTTGAACAGTATTTCATGGCTAAAAACATAACTAGGGATCTAGTTCTTTTCTCCCTATAACCAAGCTCTGCTCAGTCAGTAAGGATGGGTGGTGGGCTCATAGAGATCTTAGTGTCTAGGTCTCTTGCAGGGAAATCTTAAGGGTGGATATAAAACCTCTGTAATAAGGTCAAGAGTGAAGACATCCTGCATTCAAGGTATGCTTTGACACTGAAAATAGTATAGACATGTATCAGAAACATTCTGAAAATAAAATCTGATAAAGTTCTCTCATATTGCCAAGTCTTGGTTCCTTGCTCTGGGCAGAGGAGAGCAGAAGAGTTTACCCAAGGAAAGAGCCTGTTACATGGAATACTGTATCCTTTCCCAAGCTGTTACTTTATGTGGTTTAAAAAAAAAAAAAAATTATGTAGTTATAAGGGAAACAGATTTGCGTTGTGTGTATGGGAGGTTTTTGTGACCAGTCATTCTATCTAATTTTTTCTCCTATTAAATACTCGCAGTGCAAGAGAACAAGTTAACGGTAATAGAATTAATGATGATGGTTCATTTGGCATGTTTTGTGGCACTTTTGAAAAGACAGAACAGCCTATAATATGTGTCTATGGTGAAAGTTCCCGTGTAGGGAGGGTATAGCAATAGACCACGCAGGAGTTTCTCTCTGTTTGCTAAGCTGAGACACGGCAGCTCAAGCATGATTTTGTGCTGGCTTTTCTTGCTTGCCAGCAATGTAGTTTTCATGCCATATGGCTCTTTTGGCCTTGAAGTATAGACCATAGGTTCTTGTCTCTTTTTACAGAGGAAGAGTGTGTGGAAATGTTCAGTAAACTGGAGCTATGCCTGTACCTTGAGAATTTATGTAAGACTTTATTTTGATGGCAGTATTAAATATTCCAGCACAAGATAATGCTGTATTTCTTGCTGAGCAGAAATTTGAATGCTAACTTACCAATTATTTCTTGGCTGTACTGATGAGAACAACAGTAATACCTGAGAAATGTTTCATTTTCATATTCTTATTCTTATCTGTCTGGTGTTCTATGAAATCTCAAATGAAGAAAGTTGTGCCCTGATTAAAAAGTTTTTACACTGCTACAGTTTTACCAGTTTTAAACATGGTACAGTTAAGATAGAAGAACCCCATCTTAAACACAGTTTACACGTTCCAGGAGCTACTATATTAGTAGAAATAATGAAGTGATATCATAAAATCATTATCGAGATAATATGCTTAAAGTAATAGGATTAACATGCTTTAAGTATGTTGATTTTTAAATTGGTAGTTATGGTATCTCTTAATGCTGAATGTGACATGTGCATACTTGTCTTGTAATCTTAAATAGGACTACAAGTATTAATTAAAAAGTATTAACTCTTGTGAATAGAAAATTTATTTTTGCATCATTAGTTGAAGTAATGTTTGGATAAGAACATATATATGAAGTAATAAATGGATAAAAACACATCTATCCACATCTGTTAAAGATGAATTTATAGAGAGTTCAGTGAAATATTGTTTGAAGCTCTGACTCTTTATTATCAAGGTCCAGTCTGATGTTAATGTATGTTTTACAAAGATAAGAGGAAAGTTAATAGGGCAACAGTGGGAAGAACAAGTAACTATGAGTAACTGGTTGGTTCGTGTATGCTGAGTTAGGTGCAGTCTTTGCCTTTTAGATCAGTGATTAAACTGTCTCATCCACAATACCCATTTGTATTGTGGCATCTGTCATGATCTCTGTTCTAGTTTTGTTGTAATTGAGTTAATGTAATAGGAATAATTGTAAGTTTTTCTCCGCTTCTGGCCTTAATTCCATAGCAGAGTAAGGCTGCACGCGGTGCACCTGTAGCAGGTGCCTGGCTTTCTGCTGCTGTGTTTTAAAAATTGCATTTGATGTCAAATATTGCAACTGGATTTGTCGAGAATGGAAGGTACTCGTGTTCTCTGTGCTTTGCCATTTATTGAGTGTTGTTGCTGAAATACCTTCTTAATTCTTTATTCTTTAACATTTATTGTTGTCTTCAGAACTAATTTTAAATTACTTAAATTGTTTAAGAAAATAAATGGCATTTACTTAATTTTTGTATCTGTAGGGGACTGAACCTAAGACAAAATTTCAGGTTCAATGTGAGGCTTTTTTTTCCTTGGCCCATTCAGACTGTTGTTTTCTGCATCTTAAAGAGTTTTCAAAAGTATCGAACAATGAGTGTTGTTCAGAAGTCTACAGGAAATGCACACATCCTTTTTTTGTCCTGTAAGCAAAGTCAAAACTGAGGAAAACTTGAACTGTTCCAGGAAACAGGCAGTCCTGTTTGTTAACAGCCTCATTCTCAGCATGAACTTTCAAAATGTGCTCCACCCCTATCCCTTCAAGTCCTTTTGTTAAGTATTATTTATGTTTCAGTCTGGTTTCTGTTATTATTTACCAATAAAATCTACAGACTGGAGCCCACTTTAAAAAAAAATTATTGAGGACTGTGATAGTGCAAGTCAGGACAGGTTTTAATCAGCATAAAAGAGCATCTAAACTAGAGCTTTGGCTGTATTAAATCCATTTACAAATGCCTTTGATTCAGTCAGGGTTATGCCAACTATTTAATGAAATCTAGCACCATTTTTCTTTAGATGAATGACATGAAGAAAAATGTGAAAACATTCAGATCTAGGCTTTCTAGCTGAACCTGTTTTCTGCATATGCCCTCCATCTGACTTGGGGTGGGAAGAAAGTCTTTCAGTGAAATATGCTGTATTTTTCATTCTCTCAGCTGTTAGAGCTGAGCTTGGACTGTGAATTTTCTGAAATCCTTCTGTTATCACAGATGTTGGTTATCTGTGTTACCAGGTTGTTACTGTTGTTTTTAAGGTGTTTATGTTGTCTGACTTGGGGGTGCCTGCTTATTTAATTAATTCATCATTATTATTGTCACAGAAACAGTACTCTGAAAGCAAACCTAGACTAGCAAGACTTAAGTCTTGATTCTGCTAAATGCAAGTTCATAAAATGGGGAGGAAAATGAGTTTGATCAGCTGTTTTAGACAAGGCACCTTTAGATCTGAGATCTGATGTATTATCAATCATGAAATTAAATTAACAGCTCTCTGAAGGGTCATCAAGGATCATGAATAGTTCAGGTTGGAAGGAATATCTGGAGGGCATCTAGTTCACCCTCTTGCTCAGAGTGAGAAGGATAGAGAGATGGAGACTCCACAGCCTGTCAGCACCCCTATTTTGATACTTGAACAGCCTCATGATTAAAATAGTTCTGCCTTGTGATGGGAATTTCCTGTGTTGCAATGTTTCCTAATGTCCTGTGCATCTGCGAGAAGAGTCTGGCTCCCTTTTCTCTGTATGCTGTCATTCAGTAGTTGGAGACAGCAGTAAGGTCTCCCTGAACTTTTTTTTCTTAAATCTGAACTAACTCAACCAGTATCATAGGTTAATGGTTGAACTCAATTGTCTTAGAGGTATTTTCCAACCTAGACAATTCTATGATCACTCCAACACATTTGAACATTCCTGTTTATTCAAATGTTAGATTCTCATCTGTTCTTGAAAATTTGTTTTTTTTGATGAAGTTGAAACCTTGTTTTAAACCAAGGTGGTTTCTTTTTGCTCTTTGCTTTTCTCTCTCACAGTTCATGGTTGTATGCAGTATTTGTATGCATATGGAAAAGTTCTCAGCAAATCCAATACACTGTGCATCTTCCTTTGCCCTTCAGTAATATCATTCATGCAGCAGCAAAATCAATATTGCTAGTGGTGGTATTCATTTTTACCTTTTACATTCTTTTTGATCATGTCTTGAACAACTTTTTTTTTTTTTTTATGAATAGATGGTGCCTTTTAGAAGTCAAATGTACCAACTGTAAAAGGATACTCTCAATGGAATGTGTTCTTGCTTACTGAAATATGAGTTTGTGCCTGGTATTTGAGAGGCAGCGTTTTGCTGAGGCAGTAGTAGTCTGCCTTGTTCTTAAAAAGAGTGTTCAAGTTTGAAGCATAAAATGATCAGTTCCTGCTTTGTGGAATTGCATAGATTGGATCATAATGTAGTGATGTGGAACAAGCTACTTACCTTCTTGCAACAATAGATCCCCTCTGAAGGTTGCATTTTTTCTTTTCTTTTTTTAAGCTGGTGTTTAAACTAGTTTTGAAAGGAGTAATTTGGTGAGCACTGCATTGGAGCACTTAGTGATGCTTTAGGCCATAAAAAGCACTTCCTGCAATGTATATGATGCAACTGTTGATGCCTAAGTTAGCTTGAGGCCACTGACCTCCATGCAGGTAGGACTCAGTTTAGCAGAAGGATTAGCCTTGTAGGATACCCAAGCTGGCATGAGTGTTAAGGAAGATGGAGTGTGTTGAGCACGGAGCTTCAGTCAGGATTGTGGGCTCATGTTTAGGAGCTCTTTCTTTGCAGAAAGACCTGAGCAAGTTTGTTTAATTGGGCTTTGTGAATCTCTTCCCCTAGGTGCTTGGGGTGTTTAATGCCTCTGTGAGTCTCCTCTCTTTTTAAATTTTTAAATCATGCAGTTTCCTGCTGCAAATAAAGCAGAAAAATCCTGAAGTAACTGTGTGACTGGCATTAACACAGCTTTGTGTTGAGGAAGTATGATAACATTAGCAGCCAGAGATGATGTATTGGAGCCTTACAAATACTGTTAGGTGTCCTTACAAAGAGCAAAAATACATTTTTCTGCTGTTTAGCTGGATATGGCTGAAGCTTTTACCGGTGTTCAGGTCAAAATGGGCTTGGAAATCTATAGCGATTCACTAAATACTCTGTTCTTACACCTCATTAACTGTAGTCTTGATAGTGAGGGAGGACTGCAAGTGGAGGCAAATGTGCTGAAGTCTTGCTGCTGCTGCCATTAATAGTGTTGTCAAGGAGGGAAGAAATCAGCTGAAAGACCACAATCATGGTCTCAGAAGAGCGACTGGAAGAAGTCTAGGGAGTGTTGCTGCATTCACCCAAAAAGTGGAACAAATGAACTGTGGGCAGGAGGGCACTCAAGGCCTGGAAAGTACTCATTACATTGCTGTGTGTTAGGTGTGAGAAAGCCTGAAAAGCTTTATTTTGCTGTTTAAATTAGTGCTTAGATTCCTTTATATAGGTCCTATTAGATGAACTTTGTTAACTCAACATGCATGTATCTGAAGTAGAAGAAAAACATTAAACCAGAATACAGAGTATTAGCCTGCAAATTGGCTGAAATAATGGTATATTGCCTTTAAGAACATTAAATAGTGTTTTTACTCTAAGTTTATACTGCTTTCCTATTCTCTGTGTGGTGAATGTTGGAGGGATGGGGATGTTTCTGAAGTGCTTTCTCCTTATGAAAGGGAGTGAGCTCCAAGCTGATTGACAGTGGGAGAAGTTTCTATTTTGAATTATACTCCTTTCTATATAAATACATCATTAGTCACTGCTCTTTGTCTGTACCCTGAAAAATATTTCTCCATCCGCCCACCTGTTTGGACACTGTGGGAGTGAATACTCCAATGAAGACAAATATTTGTGTAGGACAGCAGCTTAAAATGCAGAGGGCCAGAAGTATCTTTGAAGAAAGAAGCCCAAAAGGATGTGAGCCAAAATTACTGTAGGAGATCTAAAGGCTTCTCTTTTGTTTTAGAAGTAGTTTATGAGGGTAAATTAGGTCCATTGTCACAGTAGGCTATAAAAATGTTTTAATTGCTGTGAAAATACTGAATAAAAGAGTTCCAGTTGTTTTGTTACATGCATGTCCTGTTCTCAGTGCACTGACTTGCAAATGAATACAGCTCTCTTCTACCAAAAAAACCTCACTTAAGATAACTTTGCCAGTTGTACAATGTACGATACACAAGTGTTAGTATGTGCTTGATGAACAATGTATAATAACCTTTTAGACAATTGACACTCTTCTGTTTTAACCATATGGAGTGACAATATTTGTATAGAGACCAAATGGTACAGTACTATTGCCTTGAATTCCAGTTTTATTAATTCTGTAACTTTTGGTGTATTCCTTCCTTCTATGATGTATGTTCTGTTTGAATTTCAGAATAATTGGTCTGGAAGCTCTCATGATTCAATCCAATCAAGGAGAGTGGTTATTTCTCATAATATGGATAAAGCACTGAAAGAAGGTGAGTCTTAGGTGCATTAGTCTGAATATCTCTTGTCCTTTTAGCAAACCATAACTGCACAATATTCCAAGACTTTAGAATATGACCCTGGTCTCTTCCATGATATAAAATACAATGGCAAAGTCTTAGTCTTCTCAAGAAATTCACTGTAGTAAGTAATGTGATGTTGTTTTTGCAATTCAACCGATATCTTATCATTGTAGTGGCTGTTTTTTTACAGAAATACATTGAAATACAGTCCTTAATACTTATGCACAAAGCAAAGTGGTAACACTTAAAATATTCTTGACTGGGTTTTCTTGAATTGAGAAACCCTGTAGACTCCTGCATACAGTCTTCCCATTTAGTGCAATTATTGTCATTAAAACTGAATCTAAAATCAACATTTGTATTTCTGGCTGATGCAGTCTATCAGCCTTTTGTATATATTTTATCTAATTTTGAATACTTTTTGCTTTAAGATTTCATTGCAGCACTTTTTCCTACCTTTTTTATAAATGGAGAGTATCTTTCAAAATTATCATTGCTTTAATCAGGTTGGTTGTCTTATGACAACCTGGTATGTATTATGTTTTTAAAGTCCTTTTATGAATAGCCATTAGCAGGATATGTAGCAAAAATATAAAATTGGAACACTTTACCTACCTGTGTCATCTTTTCTGAAGGTGAACTATTACAACATAATCATAATTTATTCTTAGAAAGCATTTTTGTCTGGAATCAGTCAGATTAGGGGATTCCTGATGATATGAAAAGGATAGGAGGGTCTAAACATTACATGTAGAAACAAGCAAAAAAAGCTGTTTGCTGTGTTGTCTCATGTGTATCTTACATTTTGGATAACCTGCTGTGGAATTTGAAAAGCTTTGACATAATTAGAATTTGAGGCAGTGGGGCTATTTGGAGACAGAAAACAGGTATTGTGGAATATCAAGGGAAAGATAGTTGTGTTACACTTCCCTCCTGTTACTTGCATGTAGGAGTAACTTGTTCCTGTAAAAATATGGGAGCTGTCTTAATTTAAAGCATTTATCCCACAGTTCATTGAGTTGGATGCATGAGGCCATCCCTACTCAGTAAGGCTGAAAGAAAGTTACTAATACTTAAATGATTCATTTTTCAGAGTTAAGTACGTTATGCTGTGACAGCTCATGTCTTTCTGCTCTTTTTTTTTAGAGTAGATTTTGCCCTCCATTCTCATGCTGAATTTTGGAGAGCAAACTTGTCAGATTTTCTTTTATTTCTTCCAGGCCTAAGTGATGAAGCCAACTTCTCTGTTTTGCAGTTTGACAAAGATGAGACTGTACTTTTTGCTCTACCATACAAAGTGTTTTGAGTTTGAAAGGTGACTGAGTCATCTTGAGATACTGAATGCAATCAGTTTGAAATACTGAATGCAATCCCAAAAGCAATAATTTGTTTTTTATTAGCACAAAATGATCAGTCTCTATGAAAGTAGGCAGAACTTCTTGCCTGTGACAGTTCTGAAATTTGTAGTTGTCTTGATGTGAATGGTTTTTTTGTGTTTTGTTTTTATTTTTTTTCCCCCCACAAGTTTGTGGTTAAAAAGAACTTTATTACTAGTGATATAAAAAATACCATCTGTATTTGTGTTTCCAGTCTTTCACTGATTAGGATTAAAGTACTTATAAATCCTAGGAATTTTTGACAACCTTTTGCTGTCTAGATGTAATGTGCTACTCAAAAAAATGCTTTAGAAAGCCTGGTTCATTTAGCTAGGAGACATTCAGTTGTCATGAGGTTTTAATCTTGGGGACAGTTTGGACTCCTAGTGCCTCCTGAGGTTGAAGAGTAGGTGTTGTCAGATTATCAGTCAATAGAGTTTTGGGGTTGGGAGGTTTTTGTGGTCTTTTGTGTTGTGGTTGGGGTTTTGTTTTTTTAACAGATTTTACTTCTCTTTACCTTAGAGATGCATGGATAATGTAATCTGATTTCAGAAATGCTGTTGCTGGGTGTGAAGAGACATCCCTTTGGTTAATTCTGTTTTCTTCAGCTGTTTTTCATCATTGTGTTATTAAGTTTGCCTGGGGTTTACTGTTAGTTGCTGACTACCTTGCACCCCTCCAGAAGTGCCTGTTGACTGTTAGTCATGCCATGCTTTTGCTGGTATTATAGCCAGTCTGTGGGGACTTTTCTGTCTGAGTTTAGTGTGGTTCGCCTGCAGTTCTGTGTCACTTCAAGCTGCCACTTGCTTTACTGCGTTTTTCCTGATGTTCCTATCATAGTCTGTTAATGTAGTTGAAAAGACAGATAGCAGTCATATCCTTGGTTTAACTGAAGGAATCATGCATGTTTCTGTTTCAACCACCAGTCTTATTTCAATAACTATTAGATGTTTAGATACTTTTCCTGTGATGGTCACTGGCTGATAATGGTTGCCTGTGTCTTGTATAGCTTCTTGTCTTTCTGCAGCCCATGTAATAAAATTGTTGGGAATCATCCTTTCACAATGTCCCTCACACTAAACACCACCAAGAAGTAACCTCTGTATATGTTGATTTACAGCTCCACCCTACATGTCTTTGTTATTTTCCGTTAAGAGCAGAGTAGTGTAGCAGATTGGTGCTTTAGAGTTGCTACTTCATTATTAATTATAGGATACTTGCCTAAGCTGTAGATACAAGGTGGGGGAAAGCTGCGGATTAGCCCTGCTACAGTGTGTTGTGTTTTATGAAATCTAAGTTCTCAAAATCAGAACAAGTGTAAGGTTATGAAGAGATTTTCTTTGTTGAACATGGCAGAAAGAAAAGGCCTCTAGTTGTCAACCCCAAGTTTCCTTTTCAGCTGGTAGTACTTGAGTAACTAACACTGAAATATATTTTTTTCAGTACTTTTCATGCTTCCCCTTAATAGATTGATTTGATTTTTGTTTGACCTTCATTTATCTTACAAAAAGAAAAGCTAAGCCACTTCTCCAAATAGCCTTTAGTGCTGCCTGTTGCTTGTCTGAATTCCATCCGCACACACGGCAGCGTGGTAAGGTGCCTCCTGAGAGGGGCTGTGCCCAGTCGCACTCGGGCCGCTTTGCACAGCGGGTCCTGCTTGGGCTGAGGCTGCAGCTGTCAGCAGATTGATCTGCAGTGGGGGTAGCTGGCCTCCCAGGAGCTGAATTTCATTTTCCATGTTTATTGCTCCAAATCCTATGGTCTTTTTGTTATTTTTCACAGTCAGTCTTTGTCTCTACAGTTTTAGTGCCAAGAAGAATGGTCTTCATATCACTTAGCTGCTTTACTGGGTCATTTATGAGTAAGTAAAACAGTACAGGCCATAGCTCAAATCCCGGCAGAGCTCTACTGGCAAAATTGTTCTGCTGTGAAAATACACCTCTTTCTTAGATCTTAAAATATTTCATGCCAGAGAGCCATCTCTTCTCTTGTAGTGGATTATCTTCCTTCAACCCTGCGTTGAGGTGATTTTGTTGGAAGTATTTTGGGAATAGCATTAGATTCTTTCTGTGGATCAGATCTTTCCTGTCTGTATTGGTCCCTCAGGATCTAACTCTTTTAGGGATATAAGGTTGTACTTCCCTTTACAGAAAGATTGGGAAAAACTGTCTCATTTCCGAACTTAAAATGTGCATGTTGACATTTAGGAAAAAAATTGGTAGTAACTCCTGCTGCTCTCTATTTGAAAAGCTGGTTGTTGTTCTGGTGGGTTTTTTTTTGTTTGGGTTTTTTTTGTTGTTTGTTTGTTTGTTTTGTGGTTTTTTTCCCCAAAAAACAGCTTAAATTCAAATTGGTTTGCTGATATTGTGGACCAAAAAAATTTTTTTTTATATTCTCTCTGATATTGGGATTCAAACACTTGAAGCTGAGAATTCTTGGCAAAGGGTGCATGTGGAAAATTATTTGAACATAATTTTTTCTGATTTTTTTTATTACTGCATTTCCTAGATATTTTTAACACTTTTTTTTCCCTCTATTGTTTATATATTTTCATGGATTTTTTTCTGCATAAAAAACCAGTAAAGACAAAAATGCCAGGAAAATTTTAATAAAAATGAACCAAAGATTGGGGAATTGGGAGACTGTCAGGGATTCTTTCTGCACAGGGCCTGTCCGTCCATGCACAATGATAGCATCTAGCCTGCTAAACCTGGCAGTTTCATAGAATTTGAATGTGGAAGTAAACCAAGAAATGCTAGTGGTTTTCCAAACACAAACTTTAGAAGAGCACTGAAATCTTTAAACCACTATCGCTAGTTCACAGTCACTGAAATGTTGGCATTTAGATATCATGTTGTCAGCCTTTTACACCATGGTCTAAGTAAAGATTTAGTGGCCATGAGAAACTTCAGTAAAGCTAATATTAAGCATAAAACCTCATCCTCTTAACTTATATAGCTAAAACATAATGAAACCTAAACTACAGTAAGTGAATAATGGCCTTCATCTCTTTCAATTTAAATGTTAATGTCTTGGAAATCACAAAACTGAATATTCAATGTATTTATTAGTAATTGTAAACCCACCTTTAATGTAGAGGTTTTAAATTTTCTTTCAGGTTTTTGTTATCATTGTTTCTTGTTTGGGTTTCCTTTTGTCTGAATTGGCATTTGGCAGGGGGAAAAGGTAGTGGCTGTAAAAAGTAAATAATCATTTAACATTTACTTCTCTAGAACACTACTTTGACAGGTACTTAGCTGTGGTATAGTCTGTCATCTTTTTCTTTTAATTTTTTATTGAAAGTATTTTTCTAAAATTATAGCTTACTATAACCCCATCATGCATGTTAGATCTAGTGTTGTAGTAGCACAGAATTCTGGTAGTGATTCTTGGCTTTTTGATGGTGATTTCTTCACACTGGATGCTAACACAATTCGTATTAGCCTTGTATTTCTGTTTTATAGATTGCAGTGCTTGCTGCTCTGGAATAACTCAAGGCAGTGTTGTAGCTATACCTTTTCTTCATTTGTTCATACAGTCACAGGAGAGTTTTGGATTTGACTATAAATTAATGTGGTGATTCTGGCTTCTCCAGTGCTTTCAGGAAAGGACAGTTACTTCTTGTTGAAACTTGGAAGTCTGTGTCTGCATTTGCATAGAATATTTATCCTGTTTTTTCATACTGCTTTGAGCAAAAGAGTAGGCATTTAATCCTTGTTCTTCAGATTTGTTATTTTTAATAAAGTTGGGTTATGAATCTTAGCAATATAAAAACTGTCTAATGCGAAGCTCTGCAAATTGCAGATTTGAAGCTAGTCTGACCTGCAGACCCTGGTGGTGCCACTGAACCTCTGAATGAATGAATGTGGAAAAAGGGATAGCAGTTACTGCAGGACGTGTGGGACTAGGAATGAAGGGAGGGTCTAGAGGGGTGTCCTCACTAAACCTCACACAATCTTCTGGCTCTGTACTCCCAACACTCTTCTAGTTTACAGTATTTAAGAAGAGTAGTTGAACAGGCTCAACTTCAGTTTCACATGGGAATGGCATTTAATCACATTGTAATAACTTGGGACTTGGATCTTCTGAACTAATTTAGAAAACCCAGAAATTTCTAGAGTTTTGCACCAGACTCATTGTGGTCACTGCATTTGATTTGATCAGAAGAAATTTGTTTTGTGTTTGTAGTGGATGAGTTAGTGGTAGTAAGGTTCTGTCCTGAATGTGTTCTGCTTCTTTTTTATTCCTTCCTTGTCTTCTGACTGTTGTTTTTAATGTTTTAAAGAACATGTAGTATAAAAATAGTGAGAATAGATGCATGAGCAGATTTCTTCTCTGAAGGGAGCAAGCTGCTCTCTGTAAAATTGTTATATTTGTTTTCTGTATTACTTTAGAGTGCTGAAAAGGTACCAGCTGCATCAATGGGCATGAAACTAAAGCAGGAGCTGCACACCACGGCCAGGAAAACACAAGGCAGTGTCTTACCCAGTCCTAAACTGGCTGCTGTTAGTGCCTGTGGCTGGTGTCCTTTTTAAATATTATTTATTTGTTTAAAAGCTGTCTCACTGCTCGCTTGAACATACATCCTGGGCTCTAAAGAACCCTGAGTTTTATAGAGAACAGCACTGTTGTGATGCAACAAGGTTCAGAAGTGACAAGGAAACTACAGAAGATGTGTAAAGTAAGAGAGTTATAAAACACAGGTGCAGAAAAATATGGTTTAAAGCAGTGTAATCCTTTTAAGGTGTTGAAAGTATGTAACTGGCAGAGTTAAACACAAATGAAATCTTTCATAATTGCATGGTTGATTTTTGGTGATGTGTGATGATCTTTCGTCTCTAGTTTGATATTGCCAATAGGTTTTTGTGGTTCTTTCACATTGAATGTGACAGAATTCAGAAGTGGCTAAAAGGAATCAAAAAGAATGTTTTATGTAGTGTGCTGGAAACTGGGCTCATTTTGTAGTGGAGTTGCTTAGAAGTAGAATTTACGGTTGTTGGCAATAGGTTTTTTCTGAAAGACAATTTATCCTTAAGGGATTGGGATGCAAGTTCTGCTCTTGTGCTCTTGCTTTGTAGAGTTCTGTCAAATAGACTTCTGTAGGAGCCACTACTCTATACTGTGCCTTGTCTTCTTGGGCAAAAGATGCTGAAGAAACAGCTACTCTGCACCCTTGCAAAGGATAGAGAGGGTGTCTGTAAGAAAATCTGAAAAGTCACTACTTGCCTTTGATGCTGATTAAAAAATACCACAATGCACTGTGTTGAAAGTGCACTTGAGAAATTATTGATTTCTTACGAATTAGATGAAAAGGAAGAATCTGTGCTGTGATCAGCTTTCCACAGCATTTCAGATCTTGCAACAGAAAAGAGTAACTAAGCTATAAGAAAAAGATGGCTGCAAAAGGACATGGGGACAGCTGTGGAAAAAGAGATATTTAAAATGTGTATTGATGGAAGACTTCAGATAAGTAATAAAACTTCAGATTTTAAAATGCTATTCCCAGTGTTCTTTGGTGTATTGATAGATTATTCCTCTGCTTGCTTATCAGAAGACCACTAGTTTTTATAACTGTTTTTATCACTCTGGAGTATTTGTGGGTGAGAATTTTCAGTGAAATGTTTCATCTGTTTTAGGAAAGTATTTTGGAAGTTCCTATCCTGCTGTGTGGCTCTGCATACTTTTTTCTCTCATGGATTAGGAGAAAAAAAAAAACCTTCAAACCTGTTATGTGTTTGTTTACTGAACTGTGGAACTCTTTTTTCTGAATTATTAATTAAAAAGTCTTGAAATGACTTGGCAAAAAGTTTTTAACTATATATTTCAGCATACTCATTGAAGTGACTCAGTTTATTTCTTTAGAAACTTGAGGAAGCCAGTTTGTGAAGCATTTGACTAGAAACTTTTATCAATTTTAGCCATTTCTCTGGAAATATTTTTATCAAGGTTATGTTGGTTGAGGTTTGCTAGTTTTGCCTGAAAAGGCAGGTGAAATATTTAAGTTGTTGTCCTATTAATATGCTATTAGTTCACTGTTGCCAGTGCCAGGGAGATTTTCATAATTTACCAAACTGCCAAGCAAACAACTTCTATCAAAGTGGAAGGCAAGAAATAATGGAGTCTCGTGATTGCTTTGCACCATGAGCTTATGCTGGCAAGTGAGATGGCCTTTTGATATGAAAGTTTGAAACTAGTTTGTTTAGTAAAGAAGCTGCTCAAATTACCAGGCACATGACTTTTTTCCCCCCTTTTTGTTATCCCCTGGGAGATGCAAATTGACTCTTACAACCCCAGCTTTTCCCCCATCTTGTTGTAACTGCTCAATAGTTCATGTGTTCTCCCTGAACACCTCCTGCTCCTTCTTAGACCTCCAGGGACATTTGCTGGAGTGAAACATCAGTAAAACTGCTGACACACAAATGTCAAAAAGCAAAGTCAGAATGGTAGAAGACAGCGTTGGCGTGGGATTTGCAATTACAGTAATATTGGTTATTGCCTGTTGGTATGGTTTGGAATGCTTCGTCATTTTTGAAGTTCATGTGGTCTCGCTAATCCACTTGTTCTCTCTTAGCTCTTCTGATCCTATAATGTACTTGCTGTGGTGGTGTTCAGTGTTGTATATGTCTTTGGAAATCCAAAAATCTTACCACCTCCCCTTTTTAGCCATGACTTTGGAATGGAGACTATTCGGTTCCTGTGTAAAGAAGGCTGGCTTCAGTCTGCAACATTTTAGACACAGATTATATAATAGTTCATATAACCAAAGCCACTGCTGAGAGACAGGTACTAGTCTGAGGTTTGTGTGTAGCTGGTAACCTGACTGTCTGAGCAAATCCACTTAAAGGCTTTGCTTTGCAAAGTGCCCTGCAGTAACCTGTTAGGTGCAGATTGCTGTAACCTCACCAACCTTACTTTCTTTAGCAAGAGATAGACATGAAACCTATTACCCATACAGTTTTTGAGAAGGGTGGAGGATTACATTTTACCTATCTTGGCATGCCTTGTCCTTTTGCAGTTTTTGCTATTTATTGTTTTGTTTCTCCTTTCAGTGTTTGACTACAGCTATAGAGATTACATCCTGTCCTGGTATGGGCAACTCAGCAGAGATGAGGGGCAGCTGTACCAGCTGCTCTCTGAAGACTTTTGGGAGATTGCCAAGCAGCTGCGACAGAGGCTGAGTCACATTGATGTAGTTAAAGTTGTCTGCAATGATGTAGTGAAAGCTTTACTCTCACACTTCTGTGACCTTAAAGGAGCCAATGCCAGGTAAAAACAAAACTGCATTTTATCGGAATTTTCTGCTTCTCTCTTTATTTACAGACGTGCTAAATCAAAGTGATGAAGACTGTGTATAATGCTTTTGTAGGAAACTGATAAAATAGTTCAAGTTTATTACCAGTTTTAGATATCAAGCAGGCTTCAGGACTTCTGTAAGGAAACACTTGGACGCCCTTTTCTAAGAGTTTGGATTCACTACTGTTTCAGTTTGATCCGTGAATCCTTTGTTCACAGTAGGAGGTAAGCTGTGTGAGCAGTTCCTGCAAAGTACTGTGAACATGCAAGGGAGAGAAGGGCCACTGTCAGTGCAGGCAGCTACAAGAAGATAGTTATTTGCACCTCTCCCAGAAGAGCACCAGGATTAATTCCATTCAGTTTTCCATTTCTTGTAGCCCTGGGAGGCAAAGCCTAGTGTCTTCTGTAGGTGGCCTGTCCTGCAGTAACAAGATTTTTCTACTGGAAGATTTGTTGACTGTATTTTCTTTCTCTGCTTAAGTTATCTTGCTAATTTAATGAATTTCCTCTTTTGCAAGGATCACTTTGTCCACTTGAAAAAGCCAGCTTTCCAGTGAACACTAGAGTTCCACTCAAATTGTAATTGCAAACAGGATCTCTTAGCCTATGCAGTTCCCACCTCTGAATGCACAATTTGACTAACTGTGCATGGAATATGGTCTTATATCTGCACTTACCTGCATTTTGGTTATTCTAATTGGAATATGCTTTGGTCATTCAGATTTAGACTGCACATTTTATTCTGTGAAGTTGTTACACCTACAGTTAGATCCACATATTTTTGATACCCCCTCAGACAAAAAAAGAAGAACTGTGTTCTGTCAGTGACCAATCTGTTACCATTGACACTTCTTTCTCTTCTGGATTAGAAGACATGGTTAATGTATTTGTTGTAGATCCCAGCTAATTTTTTATGCAAGCTAATGCACAGAAAAAGAGAAAAGACACTAAAGGGTGGTTACATTCAAGAAAACAAGAAATTAAGGTGTACCTTGCAGTGGGTTCTAGATACTATTTTCTTTTAGCTCTGGAATGAGGTAGAAATCTCTTGGTCAGGTAAAACTCCTAAGTATGCTCCTTGATTTTTAGGTCTCATGCTTGCACTTGTACTTTATCACAGTAAAGTGCTTGCTTTTGGGAAGAATTTGATTTGAACAGTTATAGAATGAGGAAGTTGTATTTTTGTTGTTGTTTTTTTTTTTAATGTAAATGTTTTTCTGTTTAAAGCTGGGATGTAGGATCTAGAATTGCAGAATTATTAAGGATTGTTAATGCTGATTGTTGGTGATGTTTCTTATCTGCTGAGAGTTATGACCACTTCATCTGGTCTTTGTTGGATTGTTATTTCCACTGTGTAGAACTAAAATAAATTCTTTTGGTTATTTTCCAGTTAACTTTTTCACTTGGAAGTAGAAAATGCACCTTAACTCTGGATAAGACAGGCTGCATTAATATGGGAATGAAAAAAGTCCTATCAAGAATTAGTGTAATAGCGGGTTAGAAAAAAATCCCAAACAAATCAACCCGACAACTGTAACTGAAAAATTTATAGAGGCTGGAACTGGACTCATGGACTTTTTTGCAGACTGCAAGGCTGTGAATTCACATGGAGAGAGGTCTGGTTTTAATGTGCCTGGCAGATCAGTAACATGACGCTGCATGACACAAGTTGTAAAGCACTAGAATATCCTCATGCTGCTCATCCAAACTGCTCAAAAAGTCCAGGGAACTGTATGGAAATTGCACAGGGCTCACCATTTCTTAGCAGATTGAGAGACAGCTTAAATGCTATATACAGATTATTGCAAAGTCAGCAGAAAGGTGACATTGTGCTCATACGCTACAGATGGAGTTTGTGCTGCTAAGTGATGTGGGCATGCATGTAATAAACCTGAAAGCACAGCAAATACTCTGATAGTGTTTTCTATTTAAGAGAATTTAGTGTTTTAACAGTAATTTGAGTTTTGTACAAATTGCCTACAGCTATGGAGTTTACTTTGCTAGAACCTGCTGACATTTTAAGCTGTAGACTGAGAACTAAAAAGTATGTCACTTCTAGCTTGGAACCCTTTAATTATTTTCTATATTGCTGTCCTGGTTTTCAACTGGGATAGAGTTAATTTTCTTCCTAGTTGCTGGTACGGTGCTGCATTTTGGATTTAGTTTGAGAATAATGTTGGTAACACTGGTGTTCTAGTTGTTCCTAAGCAGTGTTATGCTAAGTCGAGGACTTTAGCTTTTCATACTGCCCTGCCAGTGAGGAGGCTGAGGGGGTGGGCAACACAAGAAGCTGGGTGGTGACACAGCTGGGACAGCAGACCCAAGCTGGCCAAAGGGACATTCCATACCGTATGGTGTCATGTTCAGTATATAAGTTAGGCAAAAAGCTGTCTGGGAGATGCTGCTTGGGACCTGGCTGGGAATCAGCCAGCAGATGTTGACCATTTGCGTTGTGCATCACTTGTTTTATATATTCTAATTCTATTATTATTATTAATTTCCCTGCCTTTTCTGTTCTACTAAACTCTCTTTGTCTCAAGTCATAGAATGGCTTGGGTTGGAAGAGATCTTAAAGGTCATCTAGTTCCAAACCCGGGCTGTGGGCAGGGATACCTTTCATTGGTCTTGAACACTTCCAGGGATGGGACATCCACAATTTGTCTAGGAAACCTGTTCTAGTGCCTCACCATCCTCACTGGGAGGGATTTCTTCCTAATATCTAATCTAAACCTACTTGCTTTCAGTTTGAAGTCATTGCCCCTTGTCCTGTCACTACAGGCTCTTGTAAACAGTCTCTCTTTACCTTTCTTGTTGGCTCCCTTCAGATACCTGAAGGCTGCAATTAGGTCACCCCAAAGTCAGGAGTTTTACCTTTTTTTCTGATTCTCTCTCTCATCCCACTGTGGGAAGATGAGGGAGTGAGTGAAAGTCTGTGTGATGTTCAGCTCTCTACTGAGTTGAATCACAGTTGAATTGCCACAGTTCAAACACAAAAAATTCATATTCCTAAGGTAGGGAATGCAGATCTTCTTGATCTGTGTTACTTTCTGTTAATGTTTCAAAGATAGTAATAAATGTAAATTGACATTCACGTTTCCCTCTGTGTCTCATAATGAATCCAGTTAGTTTTGGATGATAAATATAGTGGAACAGAGGTTGTAATTAGAATGAGGTATCTTTCCTGTTGTGGTACCTCTTGGAGTGCTCTGTCTCATTTCCGCCACTGAGTTTATACTGCAGCATGACGGCAAAGGGCATTTTGTCTATTGTGTGGCAGTTTATGAAGTTTTAAATACCTCTAATACTGTGTCTGGAGGGGGTGCCACCTGAGCCACTTTGTCTTGGTTTTCCTATATGATAACAGATAATCCACTAATGTAGCAGAAAGGAACCATCCATGCCCAGGAGGACAGATGCCTTGTTTTTTCAGAGTGAAGTTTGTGTGTTTTGTGACCAGGTGCATGTTGGACACACAAATTTCTTTACTTTTCTGCTTTCACTGACTAACTTCAATCTGTGATTAACCAGGATGTCTGATGGGATGAAAGTAGGCTGAGACCCTTCAGAATGAGGAAGAGTGCTACAGTCCTTTCCTTTGCTCCTGCTTTCCCTCTGGCTTATCTTAACCATCTCAAAAATCCACTTAGTAATAAACAGCTCAAGGTATATAGCCAGCAGAGGCCAGAAATGAAGAAAAGTGCTGGGAGACCTTGTCTTGCTTTGAAGCATGGGTCAAGGCCAGGTTGGATGGGACTTTGAGCAACCTGGTCTAGTGGAAGGTGTCCCTGCCCATGGTGTGGGTTTGGAACTAGATGATCTTTAAGCATCTTCCAACCCAAACCATTCTATGATTCTGTGATAAGAGGAAAGGCCATTTCCATGGTGGTCGGTTGGAGACAGGGCACTGGGAGAAAGGAACCTTGTAGTGTTAGGTCTGTTTCCCCTTTCTTTATTCTATCCCTTGGCTTTCTTTAACAGCAGCTGTCTTTCCTGTGCATGCCACACACATCTACTGAGTGAAATAAGGGCAGAGACACTTCTAGCCATGGGCAGAACTGTCTGGAGTGACACAGAGCAGTGCAAGCTGTAGGCAAGACAGCTCCCAAATTTTTCATCTTATATGTGTCACTGGCATGTACTTTGAGGTTCAGCTGGGGCTTCAAAGGAAGCTATCACTTTTCAGTTAGAAAATTTGTGGCATTTTGAATAATTTAGATAGGAAACAATTTAATTTATAGTATTAGCTTGGTGTATAGAAATGGAATATGATAATTTTCTGTGTCCAGCATTAGCTAGTTTATGAATTTGAGATATGGAGGAAAAATCAGACCTGTATTTATTTTTAGAAGCCACTGCTCTTCTCCCATATGTGCAAGATCAGGAGTGCGTTCGTAACAGGATTAGCCAAGTGCATCCTGCAAGGGTAAAGAGGTTAGTATTCGACCATTCATGTTTCATGGCACCTTTTATTCCTTCATTCCATCATATCTTGTCCAAGAGTCTTTCCTTGATTACTTTAACTAGAATACAAGCAAGCTTAATACTGGCAATACCATTTTATGTGATTGAGGATGGACTGTGAGCTAAGTAAGGTGGTGTACAATGATGGAAATGGTCGTGTTGGTATGTGGGTGCAATGTTGTCTGTGGTGGCAGTTTACTTTCCAGGGCCTGGAATTATCTGATCCCAGGAATGTATTCTCCCTCTGGTAGCATGATATGTTTGTTGAAAGCTAGAAGAAGCTGTTCTTCTGGATGAAATGCTCAATGAATACTGGAAAGACTTAAGCAAGGTGCAGACGAATAGTAAGTGTCTTTCTGTGAAGCTGTCCATTTGAAAGGAAGAGGGAGTTCCCTTGCCCTTATTGTGGGCTAAGAATAACTGCCTTAAATATTTACAGAACTATTAACATTTGATAAATAAAACCTTGTCTTTTTCTGGGTGCAGCATAGAGAAAATAAGATTTGCCTGCATTAGGTAGGTAGGTGTCATGATTTAACCTCAGCCAGCAATAGCCCCACACGAACCACTCAATCACTGCCCCACCAGCAGGCTCAGAGAGATCTGGAAAAGAAAGTACAAGAACTTGTGGGTTAAAAGTGAGAAAACACGTGGGTTTAAAGACCGTTTAATAGGTAAAGCAAAAGCTGCACACAGAGCCAAACAAGTAATTAATTCACCCCTTTCCATGGCAGGCAGGTGTTCAGCCATCTCCAGGAGAGCTGGGCCCCTTCACATGTATTAGTGACTTGGGAAGACAAACGCCATCCATGTGAAACGGTGACTTGGGAAGACAAACACCATCACTCCAAACATCTCCTCCTTCCTGCTTCTTCCTGCAGCTTTATACTCTGAGCATGATGCCGCATGGCCTGGAATATCCCTTTGGTCAGCCAGAGTCACCTGCCCCGGCTGTGTCTTTCCAACTCCTTGTGCACCCCCAGCAGCGGGGTGATTCAAGAAGCAGTAAAGGGCCTTGATGCTGTCCTAGCACTGCTCGGCAATAACAAAACTGCTCTATATTATCAACCTGTGTTCAGCGCAAATCCAAAATATAGCCCCATACCAGCCTTTACCCCAGACAAAACCAGCAGAGTAGGCATGTGGGATTGGAATATAGTCAATCCTTGTGTCTTGAACCCCCTGACAAGCAGTGCTTTTTGAACAAACCCCAGGAAGAAGAGGTGAACTGACATTGATTTTATTTTTATTATTAGTAGTAGTATTTTAATTTTTTAATTTTAATTTTTCTCTCTATATCTTTTGGTTTTGAGTGTTCTGTCTTTAACCTACAGCTGGGGCGCATTTAACCCCAGAGAGAGAGGAAGAATTGGTTTCTGCAAACACGAATATGTGGTGTCACAGGCTGCTTCTGGCCAGTTGACCGCTACACAGCATCTGTTGGGATATTGTATTGGGTCTGATCAGCTAACAGCCCTGACAGTGCTTTGCATTGGTAGCTGGATGGGTGCTGATAACAGGGCAGTGTTTTGGCTACTGCCGGGCAGCACTGTCCCTCTGATGTTCCTTCCCCCATCGACGAGGATGGGGGTGGCCAAGATCCTGGGAAGGGATACAGCCAGGCCAGCTGACCCAAATTAGCCAAAGGGATATTCCATACCATGTGACGTCAGCTCAGATATAAAAACTAAGGGAGAGAGGAGGAAGGGGGGTCACTCGTGTGTTTTCATTGACTGTCCTCCGGAGCAACCGTTACGCGTGCTGAGGCCCTGCTTCCCGGGAGGTGTCCGGACATCGCTGCCCATGGGAAGTAGAGATTGATCCTTTATTTTTTTTTCCTTTTCGCTCGCGCGCGCAGACTTTGCGTTGCTTTTTCCTTCATATTGTAATAAAACTGCCTTATCTCACCCTACTGGCAGTGCTCCAGCTTATCCTCCCCTGTCCCAGCAGGAGAGGGGACTGATAGAGCGACTGCGTGGGCACTTGGCGCCTAGCCAGGGTCAACCCACTACAGATATGCTGAAGTGTTTTTATGTGTGTTTGTGCCCAGACTTGCAGCATAAGTTATGACTTAGCAAAATGAATGCTTGGGGTCTGCAGGCTGCTACTGATGCTGATTCAGAACCTATAGTTAAAGAGTTCAATGCTCTTGGAAAGTGTGAGAGGGGAAAGTGTTATGGGGAAATTGCTGTTTGAGTGATGAGTATGGTAAGCTGTTTGGGGATTAAAGTTTGTATCATACGTGTTTTGATAATGCTCCTTTTGTTTTCTGTGTATTACAGATGGGTAAGGAGAGAAAATAACTCTTAATTTTCTTGACCCAGGTGAATACATTGGCATGTATATGGTATATAACTTCAATTTTTTGTGATTACAGTGTGTATTGAGATAAGATAGTAAAAATAAAGGGTGATGCCACCACAAACTGATCTAGAGCAGACTGATACAAAGGGAGTTTTAACACTTGAGATTTAACTTGGTTAATTCTATGGATGCATCCAAGTTGTCTGGATAGCAACTAAACACCTCCCACAGGTCTTGTTTTTCCTTTATAATTCCATTTGCCAGAAACCAGAAATACTGAGAGCTGGTTATCAGAGTCAGCTGCTGGAAAGGTGTACCAAGGGGATTAGTAGGAAGCTGTAGAGATTTGTTGCAATGAGAACAGCTGTATGAGAGTGCTGAGAGCAAAAATAGTCATGAAAAGCTAAGGCCTAAGTATGTTATTAAAGTCAGCCCATGGGTACCACCAGGTTTAAAGCTCACCATTAGTTTGGGTTTCCTGTTAATGATTGAGTATAACCTTGACACCATAATAAGCATTAGGACATCCTGGTGCAGATGTGGTCATACCACAGTTTGTAAGCCATTCGTAAGTTCTTTGCCTCTGTTACTAATATGACATGTCAAATGCTTTTTCCTGAGAGAGGTAACTGTGGCATGTATAAATGACAAGTTTTATGTACTATAAACATTAGTTGAGATATTTATAAAACTTGCTGATTTATCTTGAGAAAATGGCCACTGTGGAAATTTTGGGTTTGACTTTGTCCAGGGTTTGTATTTTTTGTTATGCTTTCTGGGGTTTATGTGATTTGTTTTTTGGTTGGTTTGTTTGGTTTTTTTTTAATGTAGATACATTTTCCCTGTATATTTGTTACACTGGCTTGTAAAGTTCTAAATTTTTGTTTCTCTTATTTTTTAAAAAACTCAAATAGATCAAGCAGTTTTTACTTTGCTGCATTGTCTAGAAGCTTAGAGCTCTGAGGGTGATATAGGTGAAGAGATGCAGCCTGCTTGTGGTTCTGGTAGTTCTCAGAATCAGTTTAATGAAAATGCATGGTGAATGTTGAATATACTGATGCCACTGTAGAGCTGCATGTGCACTTCAGCTCACAATTGTACTGATTGAGACTTAAATGTAGCTCTGCAAGACTGTCTCTTGAAAGACTAAATAAAGAAATAGCAAGGCTGAAGGGAACACTTTGCTATCTGTTTATCTGTCTGTCTATCCCTTAAGTGATTTCCCGTAGAGGAATTCTTAATTTTTTACGAACCCCTTGGTTTTGGGTTTTTTTGGATTTTTTGGTTGGTTGGCTGGTTTTTTGGGGGCATGGGGGTTTTTTTGGTTTGTTTGTCTTTTTTTTTTTTTAAGAGGGGAGGGGGTGTGTGTGTGTGTGTGTAAATTTGCTTACTGCTGAATTTCAGAGCAAACTGACTTATGTTTGTCAAAGATGCTTTGCGTCAGGAGCATACATCCAACCACAAATACCAAGTCTTAATACTCCTGACTGTAACGAGTGTTTATAATATAGATAGTTACCAGATGGTCCTAGTCAAAAATATGGATTTCTAGAGTAGATTCGACTAGTAGAGTAGGGGAAAAAAAGGAGATTTCCATGTGGTTGCTGTATTGGGAAACCTGGAAGCCCAGGTAATTGTCTGGTCTTATGAAATGGCCATACGTTCTGCATTCCTGAGAAATGAAGTATTGTTGTTAAAAATGTGTTGATACTGGCTCAGGGTTGCTTACTTACACTATGGGAAGGAAATGATGATATTTCTGTAACCCTGGTAATGTTTTAACTGCTTCTCTTCGGGAATACTGCAGCAAATCTGGTTTTCTGCTTTCCTTTATAAAGTGCTGGCTGAACTGTAGGCTTGCAGCAATAAGGGGTAAAGTCATAACATTGATGACATTCAGTGGGATACACAGGCAGTAATTGCACAAAGCAGCCTCAGAGCAGAGGATAGTTACAGTGGGTGTTATTTTGTTCCCAAAGAAAAGTACAGCTTGGAACAGACCTGATACAAAGGAATTCACTCTGCCAGGTCCTATCTGTGGGATCTATATTTGTACTCTGCTGCTTAATCTTCCAGTGCTTTGAGGGGCAATGGAAGGAAATCCCTTTGCTTTCTGACACTATATTAAAGTATTGGATAGTGTTAAAAATTCAGAGAAGACTTTTCATAAAATTACAGAAAAGGAATTTGGGCAATGCTAAGGCTGGCTTTGTAGCTCATGGAGGAGAGAAGATGGATATGATCTGTAAGAATACTGTGTAGAGCATATGTTCTGTCTACCGTTTTAAATCACGAAAGTCACCTGCATCTCAACAGACCACTATTGTCACTATTACTTCAGTCTTAATTGTTCAAGAAGACACAAATGAATTAAGTTGCCACTTGCCATTATTAGAGTATTGTCTGAAGAAGACTAATTGAGCCTGGTTTACAGAGCTTGTATCATGCCTGTTTTGGAACTGTTTGCTAGAATGCCACATTTATATTAGTTCACTGCACACAGTTGTGCTCAGAATTTATGGCTAATTGACTGGGCTTTTAAAGCTCTGTCTAAAAATATCTGCATACAGTTTTAGTTCAGTTTTCTGTGATTACTAAGGGACTGTTTGTTTGGAAAATCCAACAACACAGTGCTAATAATACATGGTCTGAATTAGATAGGAAAAGAAATAATGTCTATGTTACTGTTTGGGTTATTTAACAGTGCTAAATATCTTTATTGACACTGGAGAGATGTAGCAGCACTCTGCTTTGTGTACATGTATGTGGATTGCACTTAAGTTTCTGCTTTTCCTGTTGGTCTCTGCAAAATGAACAGTGCCACATTCTCACAGATCTGAAGATGTAGATTTTATATCAACCCTTAAGAATATGCCTGATCAGGACATCTTAGCTCCTGCTCCAAGGTAGTAAACAGACATGATTTGGTAGCTGAGCAGTGGTGTTAATACTTCTGTGGTTGCTCAGTGCTCTCCTTTTTTTATGTGTATCAGTGAAGGGAAGCCCATGTTAAAAGGGCTGCTATTTACTGGCCAGACCTTTTGTTGACACACAGTATTTCCCTGCAAGCTGGTCAATGGTAATATTAAGACAAATAGAAATGTAATGCTTCCTGTATACATGTGAAGGGGGATGTAAACCAGTATGTTTTGTCTTGTCTGTTTTATCACTGTCATATTGATTTATTCTGTAGCTGTTAAGCTTCCCACCAAGCTTCCTCTCCTGCTTTCAGTCTTCCTTTTATTTTTCTTGCCCAACAGTGATGAATATGGCAGGATTTGTTGACAGAACTGTTTGGCACTGACAGGCAAGGCTTTTTTAGAGTTGAATTTCCTGAAGACTTTGTTTTTCTATTATTTTTATAAATATCTTCCCTTTTGCTTTTTAGATCACATGTAGATATAGTTTGGCTAGGAAAACCTGTTCTAGAGTCATGTCCTCTTAGGTTATAGAGATAAGTCCAGGAAAAAAATGAAGATTTTCTTAAATGGCGTGTAAACTGGAGACTAGGCAATTCTGCTTCCCCCTTGCATTCCTGTAGGCAGGAACACATTATACAAATTAGAAGGGTAAGAACCAAATATTTGCCTATGTGCTTGTTTATTCTGCTCCCTTTTCCACTTGTGTTCTGTTGACTTTGTGCCAGAAAAGTCCTCCATAGGTCCAGTTTAGCAAAGCTGTATGCCTTGGCTCTTGACTGGAATAAATTTTTACAGTAGGGAGACAGACTTCCCTTGCATGGGTGATACTATAGGTACAGCTAATGCTCCAGTGTGTTTGCAGTCCCAGACAGACTGGCATTCCTCAGGAGATTTGTAGATAGATATTGAAGACAAAGAAGGCTAATCTCAGTTCAGTGAAATTTTCTGTGCATTATGGCTCTGTTTTATGTTTTGCATATGCTAAAGAAAGTATATCTTGATCTAATCACTATGCAAGGTGTCCCAGAAATAAGGTGTCCAAAAAAGATGGGATTTGTTCCCAGACCAAAAAGCAGTCACCATTTGCTTTTAGTTCTAACTCTGTATCATTGTTGTTAATACACAGGAATCATTTCAAGTGATAATTCTTGTACTTGGCACTGGTGAGGCTGTATCTTGAATCCTGAGTTTAGTTTTGGGCCCTTCACTGCAAGAAAGACATGGAAGTGCTGGAGCATGTCCAGAGGAGGGCAATAAAGCTGGGAAAGGGTCTGGAGGACAAGCCTTGTGACGAGTGGCTGAGGGAGCTGGGACTGCGTAGTCTGGAGAAGAGGAGGCTCAGGGGAGACCTTATTGCTGTCTACAACTGCCTGAAAGTAGGTTGTAGCCAGGTGGGAGTCTGTCTCCTTACCCAGGTAACAAGCAACAGGATAAGAGGAAATGGCCTCAAGCTGAGCCAAGAGAGGTTTACATTATTAGGAAAAATTTCTTCACTGAAAGGATAGTCAAGCATTGGAACAGTCTGTCCAGGGAAGTGGTGAGATTACTGTCTCTGGAAGTGTTAAAAATCCATGTAGATGTGACACTTAAGGACATGGCTTAGTGGTGGACTTGATGATCTAAAAGGGCTTTTTCAGCCTTAATTATTCTGTGTTCACTGTGAGTCATCCTGTTTGCCAACATTTTGCATACGCTTCTGGCTGTGTTTCTAAGTGGCTGACTTTGGGTGCACCAACCTGTCTGGGAGACTTTACTTCCACAGTAAGAGGTGGCTGTAGGTAAATGACCCAGACTTTCTGTCTGCTAGTAATCTGCCTAGGACGTGTCTGGGTTTGGGTAAATAAGGAGTGCCTTTAGGGGAGAACATGACAGGGAATGTTTGATGTGGTGTAGAGGAGGCTTCAGGATGTGTCTGGAGTATGCAAGAGTAGAAATGCATTGAGGAAAGTAGCTGTGTATTCAGCTGCCACTGAGAACAGATCCTACGAGAACAAGATAAACAGCCTTCTGAGCTCAGTCAGCTGCACTGCCTGGACTGGTTGATAATGAAGCTTACACTTCATCTTCATAAACCACTGCTCCTCAGAAAAGAGTATTTACATCCAAGTTGTTCCAAGGGACTTGGTTTGAAATTCATCTTAGCTATAACAATTGAAACACCCTTCATGATCCATGTTTGCAAAGAAAACATTTGATTTATGATCGAGTTAAAGGTGTTAGTCAAATCAACCCCAAATATCATCTTTAGATTTTTCTGGAAATTAATTGTAAAACTAATTTTAGTCTCCTTAAGACAAATTATTGTAATATTAGAACAAAATCAGAGTTATTGTTACTATTCCATATATTCATCCTTCTGAACTGACTAGCAAAAATCATTTGTTATACAATACTGCCTGTCGCTATTGGCCATATAGTGCTGTCTAACTGAAAACTTTTGGTCTGGATGGTATACAGTTCTTGGTCGCTTTTTCTACATACAGAGGCAATGGGCTTAGAGTAGCTCTGTGAGTAACAGTCAGTTGACTAGGACAGCAACCTAACCCCTAGCCAGGATAGCAGCCTCCAGCTCTGGGAAGAAAGCAGATGTTATGGAAAATAGGAGGAGGTACTGGTATGAGACATGACAGAAACAAGCCTTTGTAGTACCTTAGAGCCTTCTACTGAAGACCAGTCATGGCTGCCTTTGTGAATTACTGTGGTGCTTCTCAGGTGACAGTGTCTGTTTGTCTGGACCTACTGGCTTGGTCACCTTGTTGTTAAAATGGATTTGGGCACATCAGGCACGTGGCCATAAAAGAACTGCTAGGGTACCTTGTCTCTACTGATGCCTTAGGATTTTAGCTTCTGTATTTTCATGTATTTGTAATCCTGCAATGCTTTAGTGTATAACTCTAAATGCCATATTGAGTGTTAGCTACTGCTTTTCCCATTTTTGTCAGACACAACAGATCCTCTCTAGGCCCGAAAACCAAGGACACCTCACTGTCTCAGGCCCCGAGAAACGTAAACAAAAGTGAGTTGCGGGGGAGCAAACGAAGAGAATGGGACTCCACTGCCTGAAGCTGTAATTGGACAATTAACCCCTGATATGCAAATAGACAAAACTTATATCTGTCCCAAAAACGTGTGATTGTCATCCATCTTGGGTGTAGTCTCTGTGAGACTCCTGCACTGCCCAAGATGCACCCTGTGAACGCCTTTCAATAAATACCTGCCCTTAATCCTTTCACGCTGTCTAGCCTCTGTTCCAGGTCAGCCTCTACAAGGCATCACTACTTCTACAGCTGTTTTTGTATAAAGAAAAGGTACAGCTGTGACCTGCACTAAGGAGTTCAGTCAAGCATGTCCTGAAAAACCCAGAAAACCATTGGCACCTGCAAGAAGATAAACTAGATAGTATTGGGCACAGAATCAAGGTGAGGGAGATTTGCTCCCTGCTACTTTCAGGGCTGTCATCCAAAAATTTGTTTGTGAGGAGTCTGCAAACAACACAGTGTGCATCATGGGCTTACTCACCCAGCAGCCTGTTGCTGTGTGTGTTCAGTGGTGCACAGCACCCACCCAGTGCTCATGCTGCAGCATTTTATCAATTAGCAATTGATGTTCATAGATGACTTATGATACAAGTGGTATGTAAGTTCTATTTTTTTTTCATTTTTCTCCCCCTAGGCAGGAAGATCCACCAAGACCTTTTTTGCTGCACTCATGCTTGAGGAGCTCTGATGAAGAAGTAAGATTCCTGCAAAAATGTTCTCAAGTTCTGGTGTATTGTCTCCTACCCTCAAAGGATGTCCAGTCTGTCAGCTTGCGCATAGTCCTTGCAGAAATACTCGCAACAAAAGGTAGATCAAAGATAAGAGATGATTCACCGTTTGTACATGTACAATATTAGCAATTACAAACTTTATTATGTCTAAGTCTTGATGCTCTGCTTTTACATTCTGAAATGGAATTTCTGTGATAGCCAGTAAGACACTGTATTCACAAAATCAAGCATATACTTACTTAACGCTCATGACTTGATGCCAGGCTGTTTATCACATTTCAGGATAAAACATAATTTGTCCTTTCTCATTCTCTATTTCTTCATAGAGGAATACTTTTGCAGCTTTCCTTGGCATTATTTATAGTGATTATATGAATAACTCTAGCCTTTTTTATTTCATTCAGATGAATAAACACATCCTTAAATCTGTGTATCCTATAACTGAATCATTATATCATATTTAATTCATTATTTTACACTTTGATTTATCCAGTGTGGTGTTTTTTTTAATGGAGGAATTTCTATTTTGCTTGTATTTTATCAGCTACACTTTATAAATACAGTACACGTTTCTTATGTCACTGTCAAATTCAGAAATTATGAAGTCCCAAGTATATTATGCAAATCAGTTTACTTTCATTTATACTGGCTATAATGTCATAGCCTTCAAAGCACACAGCATAAAGAAAGAAAACACTTGGAATTTTCCAAATAGAGCTCAGCTTTATCAATGTACATCAATTTCTGTAATAGAATAACCAGTTTTATCAAGAAGGTATATGCAATCTCAAATGTGCTGCGTGGTCCAGAAGACTGGTTTTGGATTTTTTGATTTTTGTAAACTTGGGTATTTATTTTTGCCTTTTATCTGCAGTTTTCATTTGCAAGACAGCAGTTATTCTTCAACATAAGGATTTTGTTTAAAAAATATTTTTTCTCTCCAGTACTGAAACCAGTGGTGGAACTGCTGAGTGATCCAGATTACATTAACCGAATGCTACTCAGCCAGCTGGAGTACAGAGAACAGATGAATGAGCATCAGAAGAAAGACTACACATATGCTCCTTCTTATGAGGAGTTCATCAAGCTCATTAACAGCAGCTCCGATGTTGAGTTCCTGAAACAGCTGAGGTATTTAATGTTTCACTCTAGCTCATTCAAGACTAAACATGCTTCTTTTCCAGCCCATTACTAAGATTTGAATGAATTGTGATTTTTCTTTTTAAATTTAATTTTAGATTTCTTTTTGTTTGGTGAAGCAGAGATAGTAAGTATGATAAGCTACAGCATTTGTTAGATCTGTAATGTAATCAGCATTTTAGCTCAATGGCAGAACACGCATAAAAATTCTGCTTAGTAGTATACTGGAGATGATTGTTCTGTTGAAAGGGATAAATGCTTGAAATGTGTGAAAGGCATATTGAACTCTTCTTTGCAACTTGCCTCTGTGGAGTTAGATGAAACACGTTGAATTTCCATTAGTGTGGATGGTCTTCTCCTCATTATCTTTATGAGTTATGACTGGCCATGGTGGTCTGGTGACTGTGAACCATAGTGGCCCTGGGGACCCTGAGCATTCAGAACAGCTTGCTATGATTCTGTGGCATGGAAAGAAGGGCTTTGAGTTCCAGCACATTTTGCCACTGGATGAGAGGTTTTCCCGGACTATTGCAAGGAGGTGTTTCCCAATTGCATCCTTCTTAACCATGTTAAGGAACTCTACAGAGTTTCTTAAAAACAGAAAAAAAATCGCTGAGCTCCTGCATATCACGAGTTTGTTTGATGTTCCTGTTTTCTAAATGCAAATAGCACCTGCTCACTTTCATACTAATTCTACTCCCTGTCTCATTTCTTTCTCTTTACATCTTTCATCTTAATATGAGATATTGCCTGCATCACAAGCCTGCTTGCCCAAGAACCAGTCGTTTATGCTTGCTTTATCTTTAGAACTGTTTCTCCTCTGATTTCTGATTTATGTGAAAGGATAAGGAACAACTGACTGGGAAACGGGCAATAGAGATACCGCTGTTGTAGAACCTCCCTAGATGTTCTTGAGTTGATTTTGTTGAGCAGAGCAAAGCTTTGGAGGACCCTTGAAACCATTTCTGGAGCGCTTGTCCTAAGCTCTTACCACCAGCCAGAACTGGTAGTTTTTCCTCTTCCCAACTCCCCTCTGTTGCTGCTGCAGGCCAGCTTTTTCTCTTCTCAAATGGCTGCAGCAACATCTGAAATACACATGCATATGGATTATGTTTGGTGAATTCTGTGTCATCTCTTGTGACCCTGAACTTCTGTTAGACTTGGCCTGATCAGGCCAAGAGACAGCTTGCTGGGATGGAGTATGTGGGCTGCGTAAATAACATCATACTTTCTCTTGTTCTTCTCTTTGATTCTGAAACCACTTGCATTTCTGGGATAGGAAAATACATTTAGGTGATGGTGAAATGATTCTGTTGCTTGGCTACTTATTGTTCATCTTCTGTAAAATTTGCTCTTTACTCTGGGACAGTGTGCCTTTCCTGAGAGCAGAAATTAGTCTCTATTAGACTCTGCCTAAAACCTAATTGACATATTTATTAACATAATCACAGTAATGGATCTGTTTGTTTCAAAAGAAACCCAACTCTTATATTGTTGTTGTTCAAGCACGTTAATGCTCAATGTGTTCTCTTTTTAGCTGATAGGTCACTTTAAATTGCGTTCTTTAATACCAGAGAGCAGATTTGCTTTATGAAATAATGTGGTTTTGGCTGCACCTACATTTTTCCTTTCTAGTTTGTGAAGTCCAACTGCCATCATCTTGAAATGTGTTCCTCTACACCCTACAAAAATGTTGATCATTCTGAGCTGATCAGTATTTTAATGGAAAATGTCTGAGAAAATGTATCTTCTTTTTGAAAAGAAATAGTATTTGATTTTGGAGGCAGTGTTCTTCCTTCCTCTGTTTGTACAGAGCCAGTCTCTGGGATAGTGGTTAAAGAGCATTTCCCGTGGGAGAAGGCATTCCCATTCTTTTTGTGCTCCAGCACTGTGGGAGCACCCAGGGAGACGTGGGCCAACCTGTAGCCATCTCAAATTTGTGTAGTCTATTTGGCAAAGCTTTCATGATTAACCAGTGAAAGTTTGCAGATTTGCATTAACAAAACCAAACAGTGATCCCTATATGGATTGAAAAAAAAAGGGGTGGTATTTAGTTGTAATTCACAACAGTGAACCACAGGGCAAATCTATAAAGAAGGAGTTAAATAGGAAGAAACAAATGAGCTGTTGTGCACTTATCACTGAGAAGCACAGTAAGAGTCTGTTGTAGTGATGGGAGTGGGGATAATGCTTCCAGTTCTCTTACAACAAATAAATTACTGCCATGTTTTACTTAGAGTTTCCCAGTTAGATGCTATTCTGGGTAATTATGCTGATCAAGAATTCCTTTTCTTGGTTTTATTTGGAAATAATTTTTCAGTGTCTGTTCTAAGCCAGTGCATGGCATTCATGAGCTCTAATCCTACTCCTGTTACTTGTAATGTTGCCATAACATCTTGATAAAGAACAGATACAAGCAGTAGCAATTTTTGGTGTAGGCTTAGCTTTGAAGGAAATTTATCCTAAAGCACTATAGCTGCTGGGAACTCATTATTTTGTATTAAACATTCCTGTCTTGCTTATCTTTGCAGATTTATTATTATCCATTTAATAAAATAAAGATAAAATACCTTGCTCAGCTCAAGAGGCCATGAGACACTGATAAACATTTCCTCAGACTCTTGACTGAGCACAGTCAAGAAGGCCTGGACTCCTTGATGTAAGCACGTGACAGTACAGGAGGGAGGGCTGATAAGGCATCCTTCCAGACTGATTTCATTAACAGAGTTTTGCTAGGCTTTCTTCTGATTATAGCCAGGTATTTGTGGTGGGGAAGGCAGGGAAAACCTCTGGCTGGTTCAGTGGAAACCTGTAGGTGAAAGGTGCATGTTGCTCTCATCCAGGAAGTCACAAAATAAAGGGAGACTATGTGGGTCTCCTTGTAAGCAAGTGTAAAGCTCTCTGCTGTGCAAATAGCTCTCCCTGAAAGGATAATAATGGTGCTAGGATTTTCTAACTCTGTTTCTCTCTTAGCTCTGAAGCACTACCTTAAGAAGAAATACTGTATTGATTTTTCTGCATTGCTTTTATGGATTTTATTTTTGGAATGCATTTAAATGATGCAAGAACTAATTAATATTAATTTCTGAGATACTTTAGGATTCATAGTTTGTTAGTCTCTATAGTGAACCTCAAACATTTGGTCACTTAATCTCTTGGAACATAACTATTGTTTTTGTGGAAATATCCCTTTAATTTTTGTAGGGAAATCAGGGGAGCTGATGTTTTCATAAAAAGGAATTTGCTGATTTCTGAGAAGCTATTTTGGGTTTTTTTTTGTTTTACTATGATACCTTTACCATCTGAAAAGTTGAATTTGTTGGGTGAGAAAAAGAAACCAGCAAAGCTTTCACAGAAGGGACCATTGTATGGTTATCTACAAACATCCTTCAAACTCACTCTTTATAATGTTTCATTTCTTTGATGCTTGTCACGAAGGGAGGCAGACTTTTATTCCTGTATTATCAAGTTTTCACAGTGTTGTCCCTATATCTTTCAATAAGAAAAAGTTAAACAGTGAAATTTCACCTTCAGACTGAAGTTAGCATGGATTAATTGGAATTCTGCTAGAAGTAAAGAAAAGATGAATTCTTTCACATCAGATGTGAAACATTTACTTTCTCTGTCAGAAGAAGACTAAAGATAAGACGTGCTGAGTTAAAAAAATAGTTGAGAACAAATAGTGTTAAGCAAATAAGATGGTGGATAGTTTTTATTCTGCTCTCAGGATCAGCATTGTATTTATTCTGATATTTATTATTACAGCAGCAAAAAGTTACTACACAATTCATGGTAAGAAAGGCCATTACTACTGGCTCTATATAATCTTTCACTTAAGAAATGGGAGAAGTGCATGAATATAATAGAGAATATCCTGTTCTCACATGTGGATGTGAGGCCATGAAGGGTCCAGTTTATCACGTACAGTCACTTCTTCAAAATTAAATTAATACATCACATTTAAAATGTCTTTAGATGTTTACTCACCAGCACCATGGAATATCTAGCAGATAGAATATTTGGAACAGAGTTTCAGGGAGAAAAGGGTCATGGTCTGGCAGTGTAGCCAGGGGGCTGTTTCTGTGGTGCAGTGTTGTACAGCACTCCCATTGAGTAGTTGCAGGGAAAGCTCGGTGCTTGGGAGGAACAGACTAGATAGTATCTTTGAGGATGTAACTCCAAGCATCTCTCATACTCAAGGTAATACAAAGAACAGAAAGAAAGAGGTGCTGTGTTAAGTATTAGTAATAAGAGCATGTGAAAGCATGAATATGAACAAATGGAGAGTAAATCTGGAAGGAAAAAAATTGCAAGATAAGTGGGATGTGCAGTTGGTTGTACCTCGTCTGATAAATTCACGATTTCACAGTTAGCCTACAACACCTGAGTGAGTTGAGTGAGTTGAATGAGTGTCATTGCAGTGCACTTACAGATCAAAAGTCCAAGTGAGCTGCCCTGAGTAATTTGGGAAGTCTGTGTCTGAGTGGGGAATTATCTGTGGGACTTCCTATGCACCATACCACCACCCTTACTATGGGGCTGTTCTTCCTCTGACAGACTGGTCGAGAACTGTGGTGGCGGATGGATCAAATGAACATACAGTGATGGCAAAAGGAAGTAGCGTTAGAAAAATTACAGGTTTTCAAACAGGTTTTCAGGTTTCAATTTGGTAATTGAAGAATTTGCTGCAGAAAAACAAAATCTGGAAAGGTAGTTGGGAGTGTATGTTGTATATATAAAACTGTGCCTATACAAAGAGACAGAGACGATCAAAATCCTAAGAGTTATAGGAGGTAAGAGAAATGGAGAGAATTGAGTGATGTTGGTGAAAAAAGTTTACATGAAAGAAGGGAAATATGTTTTAAAGATCACATGTTCTTTCTTAAATGGAGAATAAGTAGTCACAGAAAAAGCAGCCTTTCCAGGAGGTTTCAGCTTTCATCTAAGGGTTAACTTGATAGATAGCAAATTCACTGGAATACTTGCTTTCTTACCAGTATTAATAGCTACCAAAGTAAGTGCATTGAGTAAGTGCATGACCAGAACTTTGACATTTATGAATGACTTAAATGACAGTCATTTTCTTTGCTGAGTGCATAGTATTTGTTAGTTACAAAATCAGTTTTACTTAAAATTCAATTTGCTAGCTGTATTAACTGGCTGCTATTGTGTAGTATAGTTTTATGTGATAAGCATGTTTTAATTATTCCTAGAGTGTAGTACTTTTACATATTTTAATATAATTTGTTTCTTCTACAAATTTATATATGCTCCATATATGTATTGAGTGGATTACCTGGAAGAACCTTACAGATAGCTCTTTTCTTTTAAACTGAACTACCATCCTGGTTTCCTACAGAAAGCTTATATTTAATATTTAGAGTGTGACTTTATATTATGCTTACTGAATATTACCTGTCTGTACAGTGCCATCAGTTAAGAGAAGAGGGCAGTGTTATTGTTAGTTCAGTGTTTCCTTTTTGTTTCAAGATAATCTGTTTTCCCTACTCCATATGCACACTGCTCCTTGGGTTGCAGGTATACTGAGAGATTAATCTGTTTCCAGGTGAGGAGGAAGTAGAAGTATTTTGATTTTTTTTAATTCTTAAGTGTGCTGTATGAAGAACATATTATAAAAAATTAATTTTTTTTTTTCCTCCCTCTCCTCACCCTTATTCCCTACTGTTTTTAAAATTAGGTATCAAATTGTAGTGGAAATAGTTCAAGCAACCACAATCAGCAATATTCCCCAAGTGAAGAGGCAGAAAGGTAAGATTCCATTTTTAAGTCACATCTGTTGTTTTCATTTTGAAAAGCTGTTTGAACTTCCGCCATACATATGCAATCAGTGTGTGTGGGTTTTTTAGGCAGATTTTAGGAATGCTATGCCTTTAGTATTTTGGTTCTGTTTCATTTGTCTGAATCTTCCAGAAGCTCAGATGGTATGATTATCCCCCCACCCTATCTTCATCTAAGCTGATGGATCACGAGAAAGGTCATATCTATGATACCTTTATTTTCAGAACTTGCTGCAGCTGGGATTTCTGACATTACAAATTCATATGCTGAGAATCACATTTCGGCTTTCTTTTTCATACAATCTGTTCTTCAAAATCTCAAGTCTGTTCTCTTTTTGAAACACAGAACAAGGAATGATACAGCATAATTTTTCAGTCAGACTTTATTTTGATTCTTCAATATATTAGGGTTTTGAGTTGCAATAAAGAGTGCTGTTAAATCCTTCTGTAATGATTTGGCAATGACTGCCTTTTTAAAACCAGTGCATATTACAGTTGTACTTATATTTATTATATATACTGTCTTTTATGGTTCTCAAAATATGTAAAAACTGAGGTATATCTTCAGGAGACGATCATTGCTTAGGCAGGTATACTTTAGTTGTATCAATGCACAATAAAAACGCAACAGATAGTAAAATTAATTTCTTTATAAATAAATCTAAAAGATTTTAGGTTCTCATGTAGTCTCTATCTCTCAGGTTAAAAAAATAAAATCCTTTTCTAATTCCTTGTATCAGAAAGAAAAACTTTAAAAAGTAATTCAAGTGTAATAAAAAATGCAGAAACTGAAAATGAACATGCTGTGGAGTGGGCAATATGAAGAGCTTGAGGTTCATGCTCAAGTTGCAGAGAGTATAAGGTTGTCGACACCAATAATGCTTTTTGTTTACACCTTAAAATAGAGCTAAATGTGCATTCCAGTAGGATATCTTGTTTATATCAAACCAAGATAAAAGGAAAAGTAGGCATTGGTTTTTATTCAAGTGTACATTATAAAAATAAATATTAATATTTTTTAGATAAAAGGTAATTGAATGGAAAGTCTGTTTCATAAAGTAATAAAATGAGAACAGAGAATTTAACTCTGAGAATATTATGAAAAATCAAATCTTGCTAAGCCTATATTTCCATTTGTGCTACCATTGGTCTTTTTGAGACAATAATTGATTTGGGGAATATTTTTATACAGTTTAGGTTCTTACAATTTATTACTTATTAATTAATTCTCCTCTATCTCACTTGAGTCTATCTGTTTAAATATCTACTGTTCTAAATCCTGAACAGATTTTTTTTTGAAGCTGTAAGTGTCTGGTACTGCAGAATAGATACAAAAATATTAGCAAGCTGGTGGTATGTGGTATAGCTGATTCTGCATTTTTATGGGCTCTTGATTTCTGCCTGTACTAAAAAAAAAAAAAAAAGAGAGAGAAATTTCACTAGGTGGTGCACTGAAGTTTTGTATTATATGGACTTTTATTTTTGGTTTATTCCTATGGTAACCTTGTATATAATTTAAGGGCTGATTACTACTGCTAGCTCTGTTAGCCATTGGGACTATTTGGGCTAACCCTTTTGTTTATTAAATAGCCAATGGTTATGCACATTATCTGAAGAAGGTGATTTTTTTTTTCTTGACTCATGTGAAACAGTATGCCCAACAGAGGCATTCAATCTTTTTATAGTTCATACAAATTTAGGGCAGATTTATAATTTCAGTTATTCCATTCAGGTTTGCATCTACCAAAAATTTTCAGGCTCTATGTATGTACAGTAAACCTTTAAGAGGGCTATCAAAAATGTAGAGGGGTAAAATCTAGTTCTGAAGACTGTTTTGTGCCTTATTTTTCCTAAAGGAGGTGCAGGAATTTTACCTGATGTGGTAATGAATCTAATACGTTCCTGAATTTTAAAAAGAAAAGGTTAGAGAGAAAAGCTGTGGTACCTTCCTCGAAACAAACCAAAGCCAACAAAAAGCCCCAGCATAACTCACTGCTAACATAAGGATGGCTGAAATCTTGTAGAACAGGCTGCCACGTTACTTAGCGTCACGTTTCGATGTTTCCTTTTCTGGATGCTACAGCATAATGCTTCCCCTGGATTTAATGGTGAATAACTAAATGTAAGCTTTATGCAATGTGCAAGTGTGTTTGCACAATCTCATTCTATCTTTCTCTTTTTAATCTTTTCCCCCAGCATGCGGTGCATACATGCAGGGATGTGTGAGCACGGCAGTTGGGTGTATATGACAGTCCCTCCTTTGCTGCTAGTAAATGAGTTCTTGCCTTTTGTGTCATGGGCATCTCTTGGCTTTCACCTCAACCTGGCGAGAGATAGTCTTAGTGATAGCTATTTCCTTTTTCCTGTGGCAAAGTTGGGTCCTGAAAATGTAGCTTTAGTGCATGGCTGTTCATCTAGAGCAGCTAAACTCTGGCTGGCCCACATTCTTTTGAGCCTGATGTCTGCTCTCAAACTGTAAGAGTAGAGCAAGTGTAGATAGTATGTACACGGATATAGAATCATAGAGTGGTTTGGGTTGGAAGGGACCTTTAAAAATCATCTACTCCAATCCCTGTGCAATGAGCAGGTAGATCTTCAACTAGACCAGATTGCCCAGAGTCCCATCCACCTGACCTTGAATGTTTCCAGGGATGGGGCATGTGCCACCTCTCTGAGAAGGCACAGTGTTTCATCACCCTCATTGTAAAAGACTTCTTTTATATAATCCAAATTGTCCCTCTTTTGGTTTAAGACAATTGCCCCTTTGTCCTACTGCAACAAGCCCTGCTAAAAAGTCTTTCTTACAGGCCTCTTTTAAGTACTGAAGGGCTGCAGTTGGGGCTCCCCATAGCCTTCTCTTCTCTGGGCTGAACAATCCCAGTTCTCTCAACCTTTCTTCTTGGAAGAGGTGGTCCATTCCTCTGATTGTCTCCATGGCCCTCCTCTGGACCTGCTCCAACAGGTCCATGTCATTCCTCTGCTGAGGTCCCCAGAACTAGATGCAATACTCAAGTGAGGTCCCACATGAGAGCCGTCTTAGCCTCCATCAGTCTGAAATATGGGAGCTTCCTAAGGCAGTGTTTTCAACAGAAGAAGGTATAACAAAAAACCTGAGGAGCAGTTAGTGTAGCAGAAGTGGCCAAAACTCTGCAGTAGTGAGTGCTTAGCTAATATTTATACTTTGCTTAGCAAAGAAGTGTTGTACAACCGCATGACTAGCAATAAGTATTCCTCAGAAGGATTGTGGACCTTTACTATTGGTTAAGAAGACATAATTAAGTCTCTAAAACTGACCAGAAATATTTCTTTTTTCTAAAAAGATTAGGTGTTGATTATTAAAGGATGAGTAGCCTGAGGACCAGGTTTCAGACTGATGACTTCTCATAGGAGCTCATGAGGTTATCTGACCTTTTTACTATTTCATCTGATGGTACCAAAGTATGCATTTAATGTTGGTGCCCAGTAAGGTGGGAGAGGAAGGCTCGTTGCTTGGTAAGGACAGGGTTCTTTACCCTTTTTAACTGGTGCTGGTGCCACCTGTTGGCAAAATATTTAGCTGTTAGGACCCTCTAATAAAATCAGAAGGTACTTAAAAGTACTTCTAAACATCATTGTATTAAACCTTCTGTAGTTAAAAAAATGGCATGTTATAGGGGTTTTTTTCTTTTCAGATTTCTATCTCTTGAATCTTCTGGCATAAGAGAGCAAACGAAAACGTACAAAAGCATCTGATTCATGTTAAGCAGTAAGTTTTGCATTTGACTCCCTGAGAGAGTCAAAGGTCTAAAATGTTGAGACACAAAGTAATTTGAGAGGTTTGCAGTATGATCCCAGTTGCGGTTGGATGATAAAATTTCTGTGGCCAGGAGAATTGCTTTTGGCCATTGCTGAAGTTGAATAAGAAACCTAACGCAGCATTATAGTTTCCAGAGGCATAGATAGTTTATTTTGGAGCAGTGCAGGCCACTGTTACCTTGCATGCTGACACCGCACTACTTCCCTCATTTACACTGGCACAAAAGCACAGAATCTGGTGTGTACATGTACCTGCCTTACTTCTCCACTTCTCCAACAGTGTCTTCCTGGGTATCTTCTTCCAAAATGGTCATGATCAAGCAGTTACTGTAGGAGGCAGCTTGGTTTTGGTAATAGTTTTGTTGGGTTTTTTTTGTTTGTTTAACTTGTGTTTGGTTTTTCTTCCTATTGGTATTTTCAGATGGCACCCCTCTCTACAGTCACATGTGCTATGGTTAGAAGAATCACATCCTTCTACACCTTTAACTGTAAACCATTCTCCTCATCTTAGCTTTTGATAAGGATTCCTTCTAAGTACTGAACTAAATTAAAATTTAAGCTAAATTTTAACTATTTTACTTGTTTGTTGGTTTTTTGTTTTTTGGTTTTTTTTTTTACAAAATCTATCTTATCTGCTAAAGATTTTGAAGGACTCTAAATGCTTATCTGAAAATGTTTACTGCATTTTGATCTTTTAAAGCAGCTTGTAAGAGGACAAATACCAGGATTGGGCATTGTAGCATGAATGACAGATGATATGCAAGTTTCTAGAAGCAAGAGTAAATCTTAATTTTTGTAAAGAAAAGGTTTCAAAAACACCAATCAGGAAACAGCAAAAAAAGTGAGTTGCTATAATAACTTGATATTTGCTGTAACATAAATAGGAAGTTGTTTAAATACACTGGTTCTAATTTTAATAGACACATTTTTGTTTCTTCTCATGCTGATATTGTATTACAGGATCCTACCAGAATTTTAGCAAGGTTCTCTTTTTACTAGCTGCTTTTTAAAACCAACCCAAGAATGCATGAAGGCATGTACCTTGTCTTAGGGCAACACAGAGAAAATCTCTCAACAGATGCTTTTTTAAAAGATTTTTTTGTAATGGGATTTGTTTGATTTGCCTTTGCCCCTCTACCTTACACATGACTTCTCAGCATGACTGGAAACCACCCTTGGATGACTGGTTGGGACTGTTTTTCAGACACTACAGTGTAATCGACCTCAGGGCATCCCTGTTGAGAAAACTGCTCGTTTTCAAGCAGGGGTTTTGAGACAGATCGAATAAGCAGCCATTTCTGCATGGAGAGATCTGCCGCGTTGCAGCAGCAGATTTCTCCTGCTGAGCCTTCCCACTGTGTGTCTAGATATTTGCTTTTATAAGCAAAGCTGACAAGTGGCACAGAAACAGAACTGTCTGTGGGCAGGCCTCTCAGGTGCTGTGGTTCTGAAAGAGGCTTGAACGTTCAGCTGTAAAAAGGGACTTCTGAAAAAAACCTGGGGCTCTGGGCTAGCTTGGTTATGTGGGTTGTGATGTGTGGGTTTTGTCAAGATGGTAATTTAAAGTGAAGTAAAATGGATACTTGTGTGTTCCAGCGGATTACAGATGCCATGTAACTTAATTATGTCAAAACTGTATTATGATTCCTCCCCCTGACCTGCATCCTCCACACAGGAATAAACATTCGTACGCAATTATTTTTGCCGTTTTCTGGCAAGGCTTAAAAAGCTGACATTGTGCCTGCACGTCATGCTCAAGCAGTAAGTGTGGAGGGAATCCATGTGGATGAGGGTAAAGGCTACAGGTTCTGTGGCACATTTATTTGTTTTATTTGTGATTTTCAAATCAACTTCATAGGGGAAATTTTTCTTTCTGCTTCTGAGATCCTTTGTGTCTGCTAGTGATGGTAATGCATCTTGTCCTCTGTTGGTTTGGAGAGATGCTCATAAGTGGAAGAGAGAGGGAAGAGGCTGACTGGTTAGATAGATGTGACCAAAGGGGATGCAAGGACCTGCAGACAGAGGCTATCTGCGGTAGGTGTTATTTTACTGTATAGTATATACTGAATCCCAGGCTCAGATTTACCTTACTGTCACATGACTCTTTATTTTTCTCAGCTGTGGCTGTGAATGGGAGGCGGTGTTATACTATACATTGTTGATGATCAGTGCCTAACTTGTCCATGATCTCCCTGTAAGTCTCTTTTCCCAGATCTGTTTGTAGAAGTGTTTGGGATTTAACACTTTTTTTACTCAATCTTTTGTCAGACCACAGGAGAGCTGTTTTTCCCTTTCCTTGGACCTTGGGCAGTAGAAGAACCATGTGAGCTATTCTTTAAATGTTTTCTTGCTCTCACAGAATTGAATAAATTCTTTTCCAGGCCTATGTAGGCTTTTAAAATGTGTAATTCAAGGTTTCTAATAGCTGGAGGAGGTCTGTAAAGACTTGTAAGTTTATATATATAAGGTTACACTTACTGCTTACACAAAAATGTTAAATCGATGTTCACTACTTAAATACTAAGCACAGCATTTAGGAGGCACTGGATGAGCTTAACCTGGCTCTTGGAGAAAGTCTTGCAAAAAAGCTTATGATGGGGACCATGTGTGTTGCCCCTTTGGTGACAGGTCAGGTTGGTCAGTGCTGTTGTACACACTGCCAGGTGCCATGGATCTGTCATTACTGAAGCTGTAAAGGAACAAGAACTTGTATTTTCTGTTTTATTCATGCTTTTGCTATATATAACTTTGCAGGTAGAATGAGAACTCTCTGCCTTCTGCTGGTACTGTTAATAGAGGGAATGGCTCATGCAGGTCTAAAATACAATTAAGTTTCTGCTTTAAGCAAATTTACATAGTTTTTGTGTATCCTTCAGTGTGCTTAAGGGTAATACAGTTTGTGTGACATGTTTTAGCATGACAATTTGGAAGGCCCCATATTCTGACTTAAAAATGGATGATGTGAATGTGTATTGCAGTTTGATGTATTTAATATATATAAAACTGCTCAAGTAGCAAAGCCATCACAGAAAAGAAAATTAAGAAAAAGAAGAGGAAAGAAAATTAGGTGTGAGAAATCACTTTTCAGAAATTGTTTTGGTGGGCTCTAGGATGTGCTTCTGGGGATATACTTCTAGCTTAGCTCAAACCAAGATAGTTATGAGTGATTTAGAAGACAGTGTGGAAGCTTTGTCAGAAATTACTGCAGATGTGCAAAAATGCATAGACTAAAACAATTTGCACAGGTAGCATAGCTTTGATTACTTGGTGTAAGTTTGAGCTCATTTGGACCATTTGCATTTAAATGTTATTTGGTGCAAATTGAATTATCTACAACAGTGGATTTATAAGCAGAGTTTGAAATTCTGCTTTTGGTACTAATTGCATTTGGTTGCCTTTGGGAGAGCTGCACAGTACCCTTTTGGGACTTGAAGTTCCCCCATGGCAGTGCATGTCCTGTCAAAATTTCCCCAGGTAAGGAGAATTATTTTAGAGGAAGTTAGTAAAAAACACTTTTTCTCCTTTGGAGATGGAGGCTCTGCTCAGTTGCTGCTGGTAAACGTGCATGCAGCTCGTGGGAAGGAAATGCCAAAGTAGCATATTTCTTGTCTTGCTAATGAGGGGTGATTTTTGTTTGTTTTTAATAATTTTTTTTTTTAAATACCCAAACTGTAAAGTTGTTACTAGTTAAAAAAATACTACTCAAAGGATGCTTTTTCCCCCCTTGTGTTGTGGTGAAACAGTATCTTAGTAGCATATATCTACTCCTTTTCCGTTTACTGAAGCCTACTGGAGGGTGTGTGAATACATGCAAGGCTTTCCTTTTGTGCCTTTCTGGTTTTATTTGGTTTACGCAGTGATACCTGAGTGTAATGAACATCATCTTTGCTGATACTCAAAAATAGGAAAAATCACTCTTAATTGTCTCGGTGTTTTGGTGATTGTGGAGTCAGATAAGAATAGATTAAAATGAGAAGTCTTTTTAACTTAAAATATCTTTTTGATAGTGCTTAATATGAAAAAACCAGAGCAGTTTAGATCTGAAAATCTCTAAAATCTCAAAAGCAGATTAGGGTTAAGAGAAAACCAGTGATCACCTAACTTTCTCCAGTTGAGCTGAAAATGCTCCTCCTGATTTCTGCTAGCTTATCTTTCATAATTTGGATGCGGGAAGTGATGCTCAGTGTTAGTCCACACTTCCACGCTGTCCTTCTTGCACTGTAGCACATTAGCCACATTCTGTGCTGCTCTGCTTTTCATCAGCCTCTTGTTTATTTGTGAAGGACGTCACTGCCAGGCTTTCACGGTGACTAGTCCTGTTTATCCATGGAGCAGAAACAGGCTGGCAGCGTGATCTTTATCACTGCCCTGAGTGATGCTTGGCTGGAGTGGCTCCTTTTGGATATGAAAAGCCGAGGTAAATGTTTTTGAAGGATCTCTGTTAAGACAGGAAATAATCACTGGAAACGGTAGGCTCATTAATTTCTCCTGGAGGCCTGCTGCAGTCACAGGATTCTAAGACTTCAGGTAAAGTAGACATGTGTACTTTGAAAACCCTTCAAGAATGCCTTGTTTCCATCAAGAAGGGTACTTTTGTTTTAAGAAGGCTGAAGGATCACTGCATTGTACTGTTTGTGGGTTTTCAAAAGTGTAGGATTTCAAGTATGCATTTTGAGCCCAGAGCATTTAAACTATTGAAAGAATTGATAACTTCTAAAACAATCATCTTAGAGTCAAATGCAGCAGGGAAAAGGTTGGGATTTACTCTTCACTATAAACTGTTGTTACTGTATTGGTAATAGCTGTAAATGTTTTGATTTGAGGGAGAGCATTGTTTTGTCCTTAAGGTCTTTTCCTTTCCTTTTCTCTCATTAATACTGGTACTTCTGTTTAGGGAACTGAAACACTAAATTAAATGCTCTGTTGACTTCCCTGTGGAGATAACATGCCAGGAAAGCAGATGGCCTTTTTTTTTTTTTTTTTTGTAGTAAAGTAATTTTATCATTTGCTTCAGTGAATATCATCTCTTTAGTTCACTATTACATGGCAGCTCAGGTGCAAATGTTACTCATCCATTAAAATACTAAGAGTATTTGTATCAGGAAGCATCCCTACCAACATAAATACAAGAAGCAAATCAAGTGAGATTAAAAATATGGGAAAAGATAATGGGAGAATATCTGGACTCAGTTATGTGTAGAACTTCAGGGACCTCCATGTAGCTTGAGTTGTCCTTCAGTATGTAAATGACAAAACTTAGAGTTGCATGCAATACTTGCATGTGGCTTTGAGGGGGAAATATTAAAAAAAACAGTCGTAAAATGAGAAGTTGCCGTAATGTCTTAGAAACTTGTTTAAAATAGTGATTTTAAATAATTTCTGAGAGATTTCCTTTTTGCTGTGTGCTTTCACAAACCTAACTATGTAGTTGTTTCTTAACAGCAACTCTTGTGAAAATTGAATGCTGTTTTTACCTATGTGATTTTGCTAGCATTTAGTATTTTAAAAACATAGTAGAATAGATCTTTGCTATTTATCCCTGAGCAATCAGATAATCCAGAGCCAAGTACAAGCCAAGTACTTTGCTACTGAGTAATAGCTGCAGCCCAAAAAAGCATGAGTGTTATCATTGAGCAAGAGGAAAATAAAACCAGTGTATAAATGTGAATCTGTTGCATCCTGCAGATATTAAACATGATTTCCACACAATAGGGTTTTATATCTGCTTTATCTGCTGCTCCTTTTTTAGACCCTGGTAATTAGCTGAAGAGGCTGGAATGAAGAATACACAAACATTCCACTGGCTATTCCTAAGTCTTACTCAGCTGACTGTCATCTTCACATTACTGTTTAACAGTACTGTGTAGCCTTGACATGGCATTATAGGATTTTTTTTCGCAGCCGTCTGACTGTTTTGAGTGAACTTTGGTCAGTTGTCTGGAGGGGATATTGTATGATATGCTGTTCACATCAGGCACAAGAAGTTTGGGTTTGCAAATAAGATGTGTGGGAATGTGTCATGCTGGGCTGGGAGGAAGAGAGCCCAGTCTCTCGTGACTCTAGGCAGTCAGTGCTATGTGCAGTAAGGTATATAGGCCATCAGCTCCACGTGTTATCATATGCCATGGCTGTAGGTAACTTCCTTGATGCCATCTGATAAACATACATCCTGTAGTAGAGGTCTTGGGCTGTGTCTTTCAACAAACTATAAAAAGGAGAGCTGGAGGGGTCAGGTTTTGCTATGCATTTGAATAAGGATTTTTTTTTTTCCTCGACTCTTTTGTGTAAACCCTTGAGTTATCATTGCAGAATGTTTCAAAATCATCGTTCTGTTTCAAATACAAACTTGCCAGTATCTTTACTGATGAGCATAGTTGATTCACAAATGACAGATGCTTTGATCAGACACAGGTCACAGAGGCAGTGGTACAATGATGTTTTCATGTTCTAAAATAGTGTCTCTTATTTGCCTTTCATAGAAGCAATGGTACAATGATGTTTTCCTGTTGTAAAATACTGTCTCTGATTTGCTTTATTCTTAGATTCAAAAGGAAAAGAAACTGCAGCAATGAAAGCTGACCTACTAAGGGCTCGCAATGTGAAGAGGTATATTAATCAGCTGACAGTGGCAAAGAAGCAATGTGAGAAGAGAATAAGGCTCCTGGGAGGCCCTGCTTATGATCAGCAGGAAGATGGCATTTCTGATGAAGGCGATGGCCCTCCAAGTCAGAAGGTATAAATGGCATTGTCTGAAGGTCATTCTAAATGTGTTAGCACGGGATCATGTTACCTCACTGTTGTTAATCCCTCCCTTCCCCCAGGGGTAAAGTACAAATTAATTGCTGCATGGTTTATTTACCTTGAGAAAAGATTACTGAAGTACCTGAAAAGACACATTGATCGCTCAGCTTGGAATATTGCACAATGTGAAACTTCATAAAGGATCGAGAGGCACGTGTGATTTTTTTTAGACATACCACCTGTAGGGAGTTAATAAGGACATGGTAGCAGCCTTTATGAAAGTAGCAACTTGCTTTCAAATGAAAGATTGCCAACATATGTGCAATATTTCTTTGCCTCTCACTATATTTACTTTAGGAAATATATGTGGGTTGGGAAAATACTGAATTATTCAAAAGTAAACACTTATGGAAGGCAATTGACAAAATTCAGGGCAGTTGTAGCAGAAAAACTCTGGTAAAGCTGCTGTGACTGAATGCTGGTTTTCAATACCACTGTAGTCTGGAATTAGAAGTAACTATTGTGTTGGCCACCATCTACAAAAATAAAATGACTACTTAGCCTTGCAAATCTTTAAAAATTTTAGTGACTTCTTTTGTAATCTACTCTGTTCCCTTTGGGCAAAGCACAGTAGCTGATGTATGCAAATGTGAAAAGATTTTATGTTTTTCACGTAGGTAGGAGATAGCTTATCTCTTCGTGCAGGGTTCTTTAATTTTCATTATGTCCTTATAATAATTGTAACTTAGTAGCATGTTAGAAAAAGTAGAATGATGGAGAAATAGCTCCTACTTTTTGTATTTTATTTTTCTAGAGTAAGGTCTGAAACAGAACGATTCCCTACTCCCCACTTGTCCTTAAAGCATTATTTCAGATGGTGTCATAGATTGTGCCAAGGCAGTCCTGATGTCTTTCCTGAAGTTGGGTGTAGCGAGAGGTGCCAAGGAGAAAAAGAAAGACGGGAGCATGTGGCAGCACTGCATGACCCAATGATGCCACTTTTGGTGCCTGCTGAGATGTTATGAACTTTTCTGGATAGATACATGGTGACATAAGATTGTTCAAGAATGGACTCCAGTAGTGAAGAGATGCACTTGATAGAGGCAGGCGTTGGTCAGGAATATAATAAAATATAATATAATAATTAAAATCAAAGGAATTCCTGAAGCTGACGTTGCATGTTTTATAAAACAATGGGTTTTTTTAGTGGGAGTTGCTGCCCTGGGGTTATATCCTGCAAATATACCAATGAACAGCTCAATATTGAGTTAATGGTACTATTAATAGCAATAATGACTTCTTGCACAGGCATTTGTTGCAGTGATGGTGAAAACAGTGGGATCTGAGGCAGTTTTGCTTCTAAGCTTTTGGTGTTTCTGTGATGAAGCCATAGAACCTCTCTACAGTCATGTCAGCGTAGAAAATAGGAAAATTGCTTCTCTCTTCTGTAGTCTCCAATTCTCCTCTGCCAGGAAAGAAGCTGAGGGAGGCTGATTGAGAGATGGAGGTCATGCTGACCCCTTCTGAGCACAGAAAAATCCCCAGGGCTTAGCTGAGAAAGCAGTCTTTCTTCGCTGTTGCTTCTTCCCATCCTCTTCTAGCACTGTGGGAGCTGCAGTCTGGGTTCTTATTTCAAGGCAGCTGGTGTTATTTTGGATGTTAGCCCCTCCTATTTGGGCAGTATTTACTGAAAACTCGGGCTCTTTTCTAAGCAGAAGGGAAAGGCATTGTTTGGGTTTTAGTAGATAGGATACATTGGTAGGTTGCAGCTGGTGGCCCTTAGACTCCTTAGAGTATGGTTGTGCCAGCTTTTCTGTTAAGGTAGCATCTAAGTTGCAGAATTACTTTTGTAGAACAAACTGTAAGTTTGCCTTCCTTTCTTCAACTTGCATGAAATAGGTCAGAAATGGGCATTTACTGATGGTGTTTTGAAATAGTGTTTTATGTAAGTATAGTGCAGAAGCTTGAATACATTATTAACTTTGGGGAGTTTTTGGTACTAGTTGAACAATGAGTTGACTAGTGAATTAAACTTGTATTTCGATTTCACTTATGCATCCTATAAAAAGCTTTTTCTTGACTGCAGTAGTACAGGAGTAATGGCATTGCTGGTAAAAAGTCTTTAATGCATGTTCTGGCTTACATGTGGAGATGGATTATTTGGAACTGTCAGTGTTTTGTTTGATTATGCAATCTTGTGATTTTTATTAATTTGATTTTGTACATGTTTCACGCACCTAATTTTCCTGAATCCAGGTTCTCTAGAGAAATCCTAAATATGTGAATTATAATCAAATGCTTATAAGCAAGTAAACAAACAAACCACAGCTACTCTCTGAATCTGAATTCTGTCATTACCTCTGATCCTGATTTAAACTCTGCCCATGGTGTTAGATTTGTTTTCAGAGAAAACTCAGTTTGAGTAAGTGTAATATATAAAGCATCTTGTTACAGTCAGTGCTGTTTTAATCTGTTTTCTTAGAAACTGTGCTTGCACAGTACTGCAGTAATTAGTTGAATTCTTGTTGTCTGTGTTTATTCAGTGAATGATTTTTTTCCTCTACTGTGCTGAGCACAGCAGCCACACCACCTTGTCTGTGAGATTTGACATATGGAGTCACAGCATCTTCTTAGTGGAGCTGTTTTGTGGATCCTGGGTTCTAGGAGGAGCTCTGGGGATCTGACCCTTAACTAGCTGTGAAATAGCAAGGAAACGGAGTGTATTTTGAGGTGGAACTAGTTCATGTTCATAATCCAGCTCGTGAGGACTAAGATGAAACTCCTGCAGAAGATCTTGCTTCCACTGCATCTGTGGATAGATGTTGATTTAACTGGTGACTTACCAGATTTTCACTCTGATTTCTGAGCTTCAGGTTGTAAGATCATGCTATGTCAGGATACATCACAGTACAGAATTTGGGAATATTAAGAAAACAAGCTTCAATTGTTGTCACCCTATTGCCTGGTGATGGGTTTTCTTATGACAGAAGTATGTTTGTGAACATGTGAGTCTCAAGGCAGGGACTTTTACATTAGTGTATGTGCACTAAAATAGTTGGTACCTTATGTGGTCGGTATATACTTCCTGATACTTAAATAATCATTGCATTTAGTTCACATTGCTGTATGTGACAGAGACAGTCTTCTGATGACTTGCCTCTTTTTAAAACATAACAAGATGAATACAGGCTTTAATTTTAGTTGATATACAGACAAAGCATTGGTTAAGAGTTTTTTAAAATGCAGCTTGGAGAAATATTTATCAGTATTGGTTTTTACATTCCACTTATTCCTGGCTTCTACAAATAAAAAAAAAGGAAAAAATCCAAAGCATCAACCAGAAGTCCTGCAATCTGACTCTATGCCATTATCCTAGCAGAAAACTTCCTCTAGTGACCCAAATGCTGTTTACCCAACCGTCTGCACTGCTGTTACCAGCTTTATTGGGGTTATTCGTTATAGGTCAGTGTGGTTGTAGTGAATGGGAATCTGGTGTGTTGCAAAGAAATATAGTACAGTGCACATAATCTGTTCCTGGTGCCTGTGCAGACCTAAATTACCTAGTTGTTCTATGTTCCTGTCCAGAGAGAGGTTGTGACTATCTTTAGGGATTTAACAAGACCAAGTCTCTGCTCTGTAGGGCCAAGGACAAGTCTCTTCTGGGTGCACATGCTAGGGATGCTGGTTAAAGCACCTCACTTAGGAAAAAAAAATAGAAAGACCTAACGCTTTCCTCATCTTAGGCAGAGCCTGTGACCAGCTGTGATATATGTTACATTCCTGTTGAAGCAGGGAATTGATGTGGCAACACTAAAGCTTCTGGTTTTTCCAAACCCAGAAGCTGCTCTTGAGTTAACAGGATTTGAAGGGTTGCTGTGGAAGCTGATAATTCTAAGATTATATCTGCTAACTGGATATTAGATTTGAGGGTGTGCACATGCCCTAATGCCTGCGTATGTGCCAACATAGCTTAGAGTTTTGTGCTCTAATCCATGGTGATACTGAATCATAAAATGATCTTTTGCTGAGGATTACAAATTACTGCAGAACTTCTTCTTTAAATTGTAAAAAGAAGGAAGATCCACAGAATAGCTGGGTGCCAAAAAGGAGTGTTGTGGTTTCACCCCAGGCAGCAGCCAAGCCCCACACAGCCACTTGCTCACTCCCCCACCAACAGGACTGGGGAGAGAATCAGAAGGGTAAAAGCCAGAAAACTCATGAGCTGAGATAGACCGTTTAATAGGGAAAGCAAAAGCCACACACACAAGCAAGGCAAAACAAGGAATTAATTCCATTCTTCCCGTGGGCAGGCATGTGTTCCACCATCTCTAAGAAAGCAGTGCCCCATCATACCTAATAATGACTTGGGAGGACAAACACCATCAGGACCCCCTCTGCTTCTTCCCCCCACTTTACATACTGATGTGATGTCCTATGGTCTGGAACATCCCTTTGGTCAGGTGGGGTCACCTGTCCTGGCTGTGTCTCCTCTCAATCTCCCATACACTCCTAATCTCCTCACCAGTGTGGCAGAACAAAAGCAAAAACAGCCTTGGCTCTGTGTAAGCCCTGTTTAGCAATAACAGAAGCATCTCTATGTTACCATGTTCAGACAAATCTAAAACATAGTCCCTGCCACCCTCTGAAGAAAGTTAATTCTACCCCAGCAAAACCAGCACACATGCATTTTATGATTTCCATCTCAAAATGAAACCCCTCTTGTGTCTATCATTGTTGCCATTGAAGCTGTAACATAATGTTTCTAGTATAGCACTTGTAACATATTTAATAATTCCAGGATACTCCAGACTTAAAGAAAAATCAAGAAAACATTTGAGAGGTCTCATTTCTGCAAGAGAATAAGCTTTTCTGCCCATTAAGTATTTAATCGTTTTCATTTGTAAGGTATCTATTAGGAGATTTGTGTAACACTGTTGCTAGGCACCACTGCTTTGATTACCATGAGGCACTGGTGCAATGGGCCCTTTGTTAGGCGGGAGAGATGGTTGCACTTGCCTTGCTCCCTGCAGCAGCACTTACCTCCAGTTACTTTGGAAAGGCGTTTGTTTGTTAGTTACCCTCCTTGCTGGCAGCTGGAGTGGGTATAGCTTGGATAATAGAGGCATAGAGACTAAGGTGACCTCTCACTCAAGAAGTGACACACATGCTCCATGTTGTGATTTACTAACTCTGCTATTATTTACAGACCTGACAGTCCCTGAGATGGGGAAGACATCTGTTCAAGGGGCTGGAAGACCCTCTTACACTTGTATTTTAAATCACTGTCCTTGGTAAAATGATTGAATAGAAAATATGCGGATGCACAGCAATGAGGCTAAACCACAGACTGGCCTTTAAATTGCCGTGTCTGTGTTGTTCTCCTTGACAGCCTGATCACTATTTCTGTCTAAAGCCTAGCTTGGACTGCTCTTCAGTGAGGTTTATAGAGTGATTTCTCAAAAGCAGATGTTTATATATCTAAATAGTTTTAAAGCTAAGAGCAAAGTCATGTCCAGAAGATATTGGCATGGTAAGGATAAAGAGAAGAATGGCACATGATTGTCACAGGGGAACTTTGAAGATGTAAATGAGTGTTTTATATGAGGCAAACAATTTACTTAAACACTGCCCAAAATTTGGGGGAGCTGTTTCTGACAAAACATAGATGACTGCAGTTGTTAAAGAACCATGTTTAGCTTGGTTCATTAAGGCACTGATTTTGTGCCAGTAATTGTGTATGTGCCCATGTAGGTGGTTTCCTCACGTGTAGCTTGAGACCAGGAAACTGTTTTTCCTGCATGTAACTTGGTTGTAGAGTTTCACAGGAGCTAGTTTAGGAAAATGAGTGGTCTTCCAGAGAGGGAGGTATTCTGATGCTGACTAGAACTGTATTATTATTATTATTAGGTATCAGAAAACCCATATTAAAGAAATTATTAATGCCTCAATCTCAGAGTTCACATCTTGGTCTGTACCAAATAAACTTTGCTATAAAATGCAAATTCATAGGAAGACTCATTAGCTCCAGTGCTTGAGGACCTCCTTTACTTATCGAAGAAAAAGATATGAGTTGGCTGGTGCCTGTGAGAAACTAAGAAAGAAATGATGACTGCTCTGGGTGGTATATTTGGATTCCTGGTGATATAACAAATGGCACTAAATAAGCAACATGAAAACTGGTTCAGCTGCAAGACTGAAAGGTTGGAGAGGAAAGGTTGCTTGGTTTTGCTGATGTATTTGGAAAATTGGTCCTATTTTTCAGAGGAAGACAAGGTTATTCATTTTGTTCAGTATGGGAAGTTCTGATCATTTTGTCAGGGAGATGTTTTGTTTTCAGGTCTTTGTCTCAAAGAAAACGCCTGGATTCACAAAAATAGTAGAGGATAGGGAAGTGATAATGGCTTTTTAATGCAATTTCTTAATGGCTGCAGCAGCTGCATGGGTACAGGAAGTCTGTGTTTCATTTCCTTTTCTGCCTGATGTACACCCTCCTCACTTTTCTCAGGAAAAGTCCTGAGCATTATAACACAGAACATACTCTTTCCTTGCTGCATTTCTGATAGATGTTTTTCAATAACAGTGGGAACTAGCCACCAAATGCCCTAGCAGCCAAGGTATTCCATCTTTCTCTGTGTCTCTGGGAATAATTGAGATTTGTCTCAAAGCTCTGTGGGCTGTGGTATGGAAACTGCTGGTGCTTGAAACAAGTAAAGAACAGATCAGTTAGCTTTCAGCTTGGCTCCTCGGCTTTGCAGGAATATTGGAAGTTAAATTTTTGACAATAGCATTTCATGAGTGACTTGAAATGCCATCTTAGTCTTTGGAAATGTATCCTGATCAGACAGATGTGGAGGTATTTACTCTCTAATAGAAGCATAGATGAATTTATCTTCTAAAGTACTTAAAACTTTTTCTTTTTTTAATGAAGCAAAACTATTACTGTAAGAGGTCTGTGCAGTTGAATCTAGGACACATTTCTTGGATGCATAGTGAAAAGATTTTCCCTACAAGGGATGGAAAGGAACTAGAGTTAGGCATTTTCCCAGTTTTTATTCTTAGTTTTTGCTTCTCCAGATTCTTCAGTTTGAAGAAATTTTGGCCAACCCTTCATACCGAGAGCACTTCCGGATCTACATGGAGAGGATGGACAAGATGGCTTTGATCAGCCTTTGGGAGTCTGTGGAGAATCTGAAGAATGCTAACAAGGTGGAAGAAATTGCAAGCCTATCTGCCTTTGTACATTGATGGCACTGTTTGTTGTGACCTTGATGTTAGGAAATGTCTTAGTTTTTAAAATATCAATAGCATAGGGTGGGTTCTAAGCAATTTGGGTATTTTTAACTGCTTCCTGTCAATATTTGAGGATAATATTGCAATTAAAATTTGTGGGCTGTTGTGATGATGATTTATTGTTGGTTGGTGTAAGAACATCTGTTAAAAGGAATACTTGATACGCAAAAGTAGTAGAATTATTTCCCCTTCCAGCAAAGAAAAAATGTGCAGTAATACATTGGCTTAAGTTGTATCAGTTCACATGAAACCTAGAAGCACATTCCAGCTGGATAGTCTGTACATAAACTACTCATCTTGCCAATTTCAGGTAGCCCATTCAATCCAAAACAGTGCAATTGTGTGTATATATGTTCTCAAAATTTTTGGAAGAGAGGTGTTGCTTTAAAAGACCTTTCCCTAATCTGTAGCAGCCAAATTCCTCCAGGAATGCCACACTACTGATAGAGGAAAGAAACAATGCTATATTGTAATTTTAGCTATATTCTTAAAGTAGGAATTAGAACCCTGAAACAAGGATAGGGAATATCACTTGAAGTTGCAACAAGTATCCTGAAGCAATGGTGCAGAGCAGTATTTGTAGAGAACAAACTTGCTGTTCATGACCAGTGTGGTGGATTTTTGGGGGAAGCAATTAAACCTTCAGGATTCATGCTAGCATGAAATACAAATTTCATTATTGATATCAGTTAACTTTCTGTTCACTGTAATTTTACTGCTGTTATTCCAGTCAATTGGAAAACACAAAACATCCTGTAAACAGAGAGACAAATTGTAGAGTGTGAGTAGTGAACCATTAATACGATCTGAAGAAATGGCTACCAACCAACTGAAGCTAGAGAGTGTTCATAAAAACGGTTTGTCAGGCACTGTGAAGAGAGTTCTGTAAATCAGTTTTGATTTGCAAACTGCTCATGATTGGAAAAGGTACTATAAATCATTTTATAACCCCTCAGCTATGATTTCTCTCTTCCCATTCAAAACAATATGTATGTACATACGGATATGGGTATATCTGCCACTACAGGGGCAGCTTACAAAAAGGTAATGTCCTGCAGTCATGTGGCTGTGATATTGTCAGATTAGGCAGGTAAGAACATTGTGTCATACTAAGGGAGTGGATAAACCCTTTTTAATTCTGTTCAGTTTAGGGAGATGGTAATTTAGGGAGCTGATCATGGGCTGTGCTGCATTACTTTCTCTCTTTCCTGTTCATTAATGCAAAGTTCACTCCTGTGCACTTTACTGTGCTCAGTAAAAATACCCAGCCTCGTGTACTGGTAAATGTCTCTTCAGTTGTGCTTTTTTCCTCATCTTGTTTCTTTTTTTTTTCCTTTTCCCCTGCAAATTAATTGTAATCGTGTATAAAGTGAGTTGATTCTATGCAGCGGAAGACAGGAGAGCTGACACAGCTGAGCTTTACAATCTGAATTTAAAATGGTGACCACACTTTTGCTCTAGCACTTTTCTTCCTTTTAATGCCAGCTTTTGGAACGTAGATTTAGAAGAGTGGGTGCGGAAGCTCTGGTAATTTTAGGGCACAGCTGTTTCTTCACTTAAATATCAATACTTAACTTGTAAAATTGATTGCTTAGCAGAGGTGCACAGGCAGGCAGCATGCTTGAGCTCAGTAAGAGGTTTACAGATGTATGTTCTCATACATTTGGATAGGAAATTAGCTTGATTATCCTTCAAATTATGCACCTGGGTCCTGAGTCATCCTGATATTTTCAATATCTTTTCATAATTCTTTTCTCCCTCCCTCTCCCTTGCTTCCTAGGCTGAAATACCTCAACTGGTGAGTGAAATTTATCAGAATTTTTTTGTGGAAAGCAGAGAAATACCTGTGGAAAAATCCCTTTATAAGGAAATACAGCAAAGTCTTGTGGGAAATAAAGGCATTGAAGTATTCTACAGAATTCAGGCAGATGTTTATGAAACTCTAAAGGACAGATACTACCCCTCATTCATTGTCAGTGATTTATATGAAAGATCAGTCAAGAAGGAGGAAGAAAGAAGTTCTGCTCAGCTAACTCCTGAGGACAAAGATGAAGTGGTGAGTCACACAGACAATTTCTTTCACTGTTATTTCAAGTGATCTGAGAGACCGTCCTGAGAAAATCATGTAGTAGCATCTTCTGTCCTTGAGCTTTGGACTACTCTTCTTTTTTTTCTCATTTATTTATAAATATCATCACTCTTGTAGTTTCATTTGGTAAAACTTGTATGTTTACCTGCTCTTTGAAATAAAATGCTACAAAATGACAGACTTAAATTTTAAATTAGTTAAAGTAGGTATTTCAGATTCCTAGGCCTTCTGTATTTCGCATCTTCCATTATGCTCCTTAGAAACAGAGAATGCAAAACATACTTCGTATAAGCTCAAATGCTCTGCTTTTGAGGGAGAAAATTCTCACTGAAACATCAGTAGGTTTCTGCCCAGACATTGTCCCTGTCTCCCTTGCATTTCCTAGGTACTAAACAGGTATTAAGAGTTGCACAGAAGAGAAGAAAAGGCAATGTAAGATATAATCTCAGTGGTTTTTATTAATTAATTGAATAAGTTAATAGGCCATGTTGGAAGATAAATCTAGCACAAGAACTCTAAATACTAAAACAGAGCATTCAAAATGTCACAAGCAATAAGCCAATGGCAACTCTTCTTGGGGCAGGTTTCTTCCTTGGGTTGAATAAATCAGTCATGTCAGGGGAACTTGTATTTATCCAAGAACATTTTGACAAGAGCACGTGTCTCAGACTATTGAGTGCCTCTTTCAGTCAGGCTGCTGCTTCAGATCAGCATGGATGTCTTCATTTTGCATGTGCACTTGCTCAGAACTCAATGAAATGTAACAGTTTGTCTAAAACCAGATTTAAATAAACAAATAAGCAGAATCTAGAAGTGCTGATCTACATCCTGCTATTTAGAAACAATTTTTCCAGAACCTCAGACTTTTGTATTTACTGCTTAAATGACTTAAATTTCTGTAGGTGAGTTGTTCTAGTCTTTGTAGTTTGCATATCAGCAAATCTGTAGAGTTAAACACTTACACGTAAATTACTTGCAGTGTGTGCTTTTAAAGCTTGCCAAATCTTTTCAGTGTTTGTTTTTCCCTGTATTCTTTTCCTTGATAAAATATTCAAGATGTGTTTTCTAGTTTTCTCACCGCTAACCCAGTTCTGTGTTGACGGTGGGTGGGTGCTTCAAAGACTTTGTGTCCTTGTGCTTGCAATCATTGAGACTTTGCACAATGGCTCTTAACAGTTTTGTCCAGAACTTCCTGAAGCATTAAATGTTGTGCTTTCTAATTTCTTCATATGCTTTATTCAAAGTCTAACACAGATAATGATTTCTCTAAGAAAACTGACACAACGCTTTAGGGCTAGCTGTACTCTGTCCAGTAACATCTACTGTAGCTGCCAAAAAGTTAAATTTTTTGACATCAGCATCATCTGTCCTTCCTCTGAGTCCTTGGATATGTATGGGTCAGATATGAAGTCTGTGGCAGCCGCGAAACCTTAAAGACTAATACATTGCCAAGTCTGCTTATAACATTCAAGGTAGTTTGTTTTATTGGTTTTTTTTTTCCATTTTTAACAACAAATTTAGTATTAGGTTATATATATTGCTAGAGTATCTCTTGAATAGAGCAGTTCTAATAGTGCTGTGTCATGCTTCAGGGTCTTTGAGGTGAAAACAAATTATAAGGAATTCTTTCTGAAGTTTCTCGTGTTCTTTTAAATGTTGGTGAAAATGCAGTACTGGCTAATAAGTTTGTGGGGTTTTGTCCTCCCCGTGTGTAGGAAACGACAGCTTAGAAATTGGATGTTTCTGGAGGGTTACATATTGTTAGCAAATACAGATTGGTTTTGGTTCAGTTTGGGGTTTGGGTCTGTGTCCTCACTTCCTGGGGCACTGTGGGCATCACCCATGTTAATTTTCTATAAATTTCAGTGCTATGGCTGGATAGATAAAAAGCCATCACGTGCACTCATGGAAATGAGGACAAAAGGATGAGCCCTGATTAAACGTGAGAAAATCAAGTCACAAGATAGGAATCTGGAAAGGGCCAGACTGCTGGTTCTGCTGCAAGTGGAACAAGCTCTTTCTTCTTCACGGTCTGTTACCTTTTTCTGTTTCTGAGACAAACCTCCACAAACCACCACAAACTTCCAAGTATTTCTGCTTGGACAAACATCACAAGAAATGTAGAAATATAGAAGCAGGCAGTGCTTGCATCCAGCGCTTTGAGGAGAGGATCTGGTGATGGCATTGGTGCTACATGTATCAGATCACTAAAATAAGACTGACATCTGTGTTCTACGTCACTCACAGAAATGGAAGCCGTTATCAGTTTACCAGTCAGGGGAAGATAGCACAATTCATTATGATCTCAACTTTAAGTGAATTGGTTGTTTATTTGTTAAATTTGGTATTTTGAATACAGGTTACTTGATCTTGTAATTCTAGCATTTTTGTGATAAACCTAGTGATTAAGCGGTGGTTCTTACTTTAAGTGTCTGAAAAGTTAATGACAGAGAAATCACGTAGCCTACCTCTGAGAGCACAGCCTCACTGATTTGTAATTAATTGCAATTCTTTGATTGCTAGCACTAAACTTCATATGAAAAGTCTTTTAATTCTTCTGTGTTGAAAATAGCATTTTTGATTCCTTCTTTACCTCCGTGCTGCCTAATAAGTGTAAGGTTTGGGGGTTTTTATGGTTCTTTACATTAGCATTTTAAGTAACATCCAGTATTGTTAATTATTATTACCTGTATTACTATAGTGACAGAAGACAACATTCTGAGCTGAGGTCTGTATGTGTGCTTGGAGGCAAGTTTTTGACCCTAGGAGTTTACAGTCCATGCAGAATAGACAGAAGAAAGGACAGGGCATAGAACTAATAGGTTTTTACTCAGCCACATAGTAGGCAAATGCAGAGCTGGAAAAGAGCATGGATTTCTTAGCCTAGAACTCCTGAGTTCTGCATTATGTTTATGAAGCTCATGCTAAGGAGATTAATTATTGTTGCTACTGTTACCTCTTCTCATATTTTTTTTATAAGATACTATGGAATTTACAATAGGATTGTCTCCTCTAAAACTCACAGAATTTACAAGAGTATGAGAGTTCCTTCTGTTAGCTTTTTCTTCATTATATAAGGATACAGTTTACTTAGTTGGAGTATCATTAAATAACACAGAACCCCTGTTCATGAGAATAGACTCAGCTTCCCATAGATAAATTTAGATCTACTCAGTCACAAACAGACCTCAAAGATCTTTGAACATGGCAACAGTAAAAGCTGAGTGCTGTTTGCTAGATCTCAAGGTCTCCATGTCTGTGTGGGGAAGTAAAGTAAGAAAGGGGAGGCTGAGCTATGTCAGAAGATGTTAAGGAGAATGGCAGTGAAAGGTGTGAAGTTTTCTATTTTTTAGCATGCCTGTAGTACACAAGATAGAAAAAGCTATTGGTTTGTCTGAATGAATATATGAAAATGATTTATGAATTTAGGGTAAGGCATATGTGCTTTTAACACATTTTTATTAACACTTCTAAAAACAGCAGTAAAATCTGTGTAGAAAGCTAAAGGACTTGGTTTAGATTGTTCTGCAGGATGACAAATCTGTTTTGTGAAGGTTTGTGGGAGGCAGGACTGTTTGTTAGAAATGTGGTGGGTTTTTGGTTTTGTTCCCCACTGCCCCATCCTCATTATCTTTCAGCTCAGAGCTAAGTATTTGCTTTTCTAACTGGCTCTGAATATTGATCATGACTGCTAAGCTGTTTTTGCTTTTAAAAAAAACTTTAATTCTACCTCTCATTTACACAAAAGCCTTAGTTTGAAGGACATTTTTACACAGTTGACATGAGTTGCCAAAGAACTGTAGTAAAAACAGTAATGAGGCTTTGTCTGTTGGGGTTTTTGGTTTTGGTTTGGATTTTTACAACAGACTGACATTTCATGTTGGATCTGGTGACTGGAATATCTGTTATACCTACATTTTCATCTATATCAAGAAGTCTTCTTATTTATAAGAAGCTTATCATGCAAACAATAACTTACCTCCTGCCCCATCTCTGGCAGTGTTCAATGCCAGGCTGGATGGGGCTCTGACCAGTCTGGTCTAGTGGAAAGTGTCCATGTCAATGACAGTGAGATTGGAACTATGGGATCTTTAAGGTCCCTTCTGGCCCAAACCATTCTATTGTTCTATGAATAACTGTCTCTGTTCTCATATTAATGTTGCAATTACCCCCATCCTCTATTCCTAGAGCCAAGGTTGTGAAGAAGCTACTGAAGAATGCAGCACAAGAATTAATGAACAGGCCAGTTATGCTGTAAATAAACTTCGCCAGCTAAATGACAAACTTGAGTATAAGAAACAGGCTCTAAATTCCATTTGTAATTCACCAAAACCCGACAAAAAGGTATGTACCTTTAGTGTCTTCAGTTCTTTGATTTGATTTTCTTTTTTTTCTTTTTGATATATGTATGTTTGTGTAATATACAGTTGTCACATTTTGGATGGGTCAGATGGGTATTTCAGTCAACTTGTTCAATAGCAGGTGAAATCAGAACTTAGTTTTGATTGTTTTTTTCCCCATATTTTCAAGCTATTGTAACTAAAATTGCGAATGTGGTTTATATTGCTTTGTTGGCCATGGAATAACGAGCACTCTCCCGCGGTCTTGCTGATTCGTGGGTGGCAAGGGGTGTTTCTCCCCTGCCTCTCTGCCCTGCCGTGCCCGTGTAACCCCTCGGGTACCCCGGTGCCAGCGCTCCTGCCGCGCTGCCCGCAGGGATGTGCTGGTCAGCTCCTGTCTCCTCTGCTGCCTCTGAGGGCCACAGCGCAACGCCCTCACCTGCGGCACCGCCTCTGACGGACTTCCCCAAATTAAGGAATAAAAAACCCCAAACCGTTAGGAGGGCCTGATTCCTTTACTGGGAGCTAGGAGAAAGCGCATTGTCATCAAAGGAAAAATTTAGAGGGATATGAAACTTTAAATCTCTGGACTAGGGTTAAGACCAACCAAACAAAAAATCTCCTTTTCTCTTTGCAAAGTGAAACAGGTAAGCAATCTGAGAATGTACTCAGGAGAAGCAAGTGACTTGCACATGGCTTGGGCCAACTCATCTGCGTTTATATTACAGGCCTTTTGTTCAGATGCAGTTGGGCCTGTCTTGTCAGGTGTAATGAGATTTGGTTGCAGATGGTAAATGGTGGGTAAGATGAACAAGTCACCAAGGTATTTTCCTAAAATCCTGCTGCTAGGGATGACAAAAATGTACCCGGGTATTAGTCATTGCTCAGGATCTGGCTTCTTTATACATTTTTCCTTCACTCAGGGTGAGTGGTAAGATGCTGATCTGAGTAGGAGTTGACACACCACTCATTGTCTGCTGCCCCAGCTCTGTGCACAGCTACCTCCAGGAGAAAGATGCAGACACTAGAGTTTGAGGCCACCCTGGCTAGCTTCATTCCCTCTGTCCCTTCTACATCTTCCTTCTGCCAGAGGGTACTGCAGACAACTGAAAATGTTTGCAGCTGTTCTGGGGTGTCTCCCTTCCACCCCAAGCCCTTCCATGATTCTATACAACTAAACGTTTATACACTGTTCCATTCACACGAATGTTCTATGTTCCCTTTGCATTCTTGAAACCACGATAACTATACTTTTTCTATACTTATACCCCTACTGAAGTAGTGAGTTCTTCCCTATATGAAATAAAAAAACTAAAATGAAATAAGTGGTAACTTTCTGAGTGATTTCCAACATAGTTAAATTCCTAGAAGTATCATTCCCAGGTTCTTTGGTCACATGATGTATACCTGAAAATGATAAAGATGCCTTCAGTAAGGCATATTCAAGTTCTTATAAAACATACTGTGTGTAATATAAAATCCTATTTCAAGTGTCTTTTATGCTGGTAGTGTGAGAGTAGTGTGTACTTCCAACTTGTTTTTTATTTTAGTGTGAGGGTTGACCTTTGAGATTGCTGTGTACCCTAGAGGTTTATGAGGCATCATTGATTCCCTCACTTGTGTTTTTTTTGAATTTATTCACATGAATTGTTCTCCCCTTTCTTTTGTACTTTTGAACAGTGGCCCTAAAGACATAAAGCTTGTGTGCTGCACATGCTTTTTCTTACCAATTGTAATGAATAAACTTTTCTCTGCAGATTGTTTCTAAGCTGAAGGATGAAATTACTCTGATGGAGAGAGAGCACAGTGACCTTCAGCTGCACATTGCAAGAACAGACTGGTGGTGTGAAAATCTTGGCATGTGGAAAGCCTTCATTGTCTCAGGAGAGGTATGGGATTTTCTTCTGTCTTTTTATCTTCTGGGTCTATTCAAACTTGCATGAAAAGCAGAAGAAAACTGTGTAGATACTTTCCTTATTTCTATTTCTATTTAATATTTACTTGTGGGGGAAAGAACCTTAACCTCTTCTGAACTCCTCTTCTGTTTCCCCAGTGGCTACTGTGATGCATTCACAGAGTTTCTATTCCTCAGACGCTGTTGTAATGGAGTTATAAAAATTACCTGCATGTACATAAACAAGTTTTGGCACTGGGTAAAGTAATTTGCTATCTTAAGGGCACTGTTTTTCATGAGAACTGTCTCTTCCTATATTACCATGCTACTGCACTTGGGTGCAGTTGTGTCTCTGCTATGTCTCAAAGATGTAGTACTTACACTTTTTGTGTTTTATATTATTGTATTTAATGGCTGTACAGTTTCAAGGGGCTTGAATGCCTGGAAAGAAAGTGCTTTATATCTGTAAGTTGAAGAAGTTGTTATTTTTAAATTTTTTTTTGGTCTTGTTCTGCTGTTCCATTTGGGCATAAGCAGACAACTGTAGAATGCATGCAAAAAAATTGTAATGAAAACAAGAAGTATTACCATCTTCTGGCTCTCTATTAACACTTATCATGAAAGGAACTCAGTGAACGCTTGTTATGTAGTAAGTGTAGGCTGACATACATAAGTAATCTTCTTGACAGTATCACTGAAAAGAACTAAAGATTAATTGAGTCTCTACTGGCTTGCCTTTGTATGCCATTAAGAAAATGTTCCTGAAATGAGTATAAATAGTTTTCTTGAGGTAACTCTTTGTTGGAGGAAAAAAGTACGTGCTGTGGAGTTTATTTGATTGTGTCTTAAGCTCTTGCAAGACGGTGACAGGTCTGTCAACAGTTAAAGTCATTGTAAAAGAAATAAATCAAACTGCAAACAGGTAAAAAAATGTAAGGTGCTATTTTTAAAAAAGAATTCTTCACGTGGAAACATCTGTATTTGGTTTTGTTTTAATGCTGTTTGCAGGTGACACTGTTAAGAACTGAAAAGTTTTTAAGTTGTCTTCTAAGAGTTATTTGTAGCTTTTGAAGCACGGTTTTAAAATCTGGTGTGTGCAGAAAAACTGCAGAATGACAGCTTTCTGCACATATGTAACCACATACAACTGCCCAGCATCTCCCCCATTACCAGAGGAGGTGGTGGTTTGGCTAAATTAGAGGGAGGTTGGAAGAGGCTTCTAATTACTTGCTGCCTTAGCTATAACTTATAAATAGTACTGGATTAGGTAATTAAATATAGGCTTGCATTAATTGTGCTGTTTGCAGCTCCATGCTTCAAAGGGTAGGCTGGAGAGAACACGGGTGTTGTAGTTATCTATGTGAATTAATTGCTTGGGAATATTCTAGCTGCAGCTGATGATTTCAGGGGGCATGAGTAGGTGACATAGTCTTTCTATCTGCAAAATACATTGTTGCTAATCCCAGAATATAGCTCTGTGATTTTAGAGAGAAAAAAATTGCCCTATTATTTTGCAGAAAAGCTTAGTAAAAGTAAATTTTGCTATAGATCTTGAGCTGAAAGTGTAATAGCCAGTCATTGACCTTTTAAACTGATCTACTAAATCAGTTAACAGAGAATGCACAAAAAATAGTTACTTAAGTCTTGAAAAAAACCATATCCAAACTCTTGTTTGTAATCTCTTATCTTGAATCTTTCAGTCTTTATAGTTTTGAGTCATTTAAATATACTTAGGTCTATATGTGTGAAATATATCTATTTTTAAAAAAACAGTGTAAATGGTAAAATCTCCGAGTGTCTTTTGGTAGCTGATATTTCTGATAAAATTTACTTTGGAGACTCAGTGTTTTGGCTGACTGGTAGCAGTTGAAAAATACACTAGGAACATGCAGAATGAGGAGGTCTATGATAACTTGTGTAATTCTGTGGGTCTCTTCCCCATTACAGGTATATAACTTAGAGCTAAACAACCTAACTTGATCTGCTTGCTTTAATGGTTTTGGCCTTGTATCATTTAATATTGTAACAGACATTCTGTCTCCCTCGTCCAAAGAAAGACTGTTTCAGAGCATAATATCTTTTAAAAAGTCTATTACTTTCATAAGAAATTGAGTTTGTACATCTGAATAAGTTGAAAAAATTGCACGTTTCTTGTTGTTACCACACTTGACACCTGGACAAGAGGTGGCTGAAAAGCTGCCCAGTGGACAAGGACTGGGGGGTGCCGGTTGACAGCTGTCTGAACATGAGTCAGGTGGCCAAGGAGACCAGTGGCATCCTGGCCTGTATCAGAAATAGTGTGGCCACCAGGAACAGGGAAGTGATTTTGGCACTGTACAGGCAGTGCCTGAAATCAGGGCTAGAAAAGGGTTAGGAAGGTTGGGAAAAAGCTGGATGATTCTTCAGGTAGGAGTATTAGAGGCTCAGTCTCACAGTGTGGCATGCAAGGTTTGTGTTCAGCAGGAACTCTGGGCTTCAGCTCTGACCCTTGGAGCACCTTTTGGCTGGAAGCAGGAGATACGCTGGTGGCTTGTCAGATGTGCGTCTGCCAAGGGTAAATGCAACCCCTGAACACATTAGGAGGGGAGTTTCCATTCAAGATGAGGAAGTGTTAGAGTTGCTTTGCAGGTGCTGGGCCCTGTCCCTTGAGAAGGGTAGATTTGAATGAGGAACTTCTCCCATGAGAAGTGGTTCTGAAAGCACTTTCGTGTGCTTAACTTAGCAAAAGGCAGAATCAGAGGAACAGGGCTCTCTAATTTGAATTCATTCATGATAGCAGTTGTATGAGATGATGCCTGCTAACAGCAGAGGACTAGTTCTCCAGGTTTAGAAGACCTCCTAACATTCCATTTTTCTGTTTTCCAGTTGACTCATTAATTTGGAAAAACAAATTCACAAGTACATAAGGTGATAAAAAATTTTGCATTCCTAAGAAGATCCTGAACATTTTCAGTATTTATATGAGGGTATTTGAGGGTACTTGGAAAACAGCTGTAATATGTAATTGCAATTTAGATGATTTTGCACATAGACCCTAATTTGAAGCGGGAGTACTAAGTCCTCCCATTTTGAGAATGTTCTTTCAGAGGGATGACTCTCTCCTGACAGTTACAGTTTAGATGACCCTACACATGCAAATTCCTGCCCTGGGAACAAATTTGGCATGGAGAATCACAGGCATGACTCAAATCAGCAATTTCAGCACTGATCTCCCAGTATTCAAAAATGACAGCCAGGAGGTGTTTGTGAGTCACCTACAAACACAGATCCAATCTGGCTCAGGGTAGACAGGGCAGGGACTGTCCCAGATGATCCCAGTTGTTCTGCACCATGTCTCTCTGACCTGCATCTTGGAGGCTGCTCAACCAGCTATTTCTGCAGTAGTCTGGCAGGAGATAGGCACCTCTCCAAATAGCTGCGCTGAGAACCAGCCACATTTTCAGGCATTCAGGCTGGTGCTTTGTATTCTGTCTGAGTGCTGCTGCAGCTTTTTGACAGAGATATGTGAAATCTGGGCCTCAGACTTGGCTTCCCAGTGGTCCTTTAAAGTGCAGCTTTATGAGGAATGCATCATAGGGAATATTATCGAGGTACAGCTCTGAATAGCTTAAAAATATGAAGGTTCATTTCAGCCACATGGCTTTTACAATGGTGATGTAGTTGCTTGTCAAATTATTCATCAACAGGAGTGTTGTCAGACCTCTACAGGCTTCTCAGAAAATGTCATAATTACATGAAATTTCAAGTTTATTCTTATCCTAATTAGATTAGTTAAATATTCCTTAAAAAAACCTTTAAAGTTATAAATTTGCTCAAAAAAGACTGGGAGTGGTATTTTATAACTACCTTTTTGTTATTTGCATGTATATAAAGACAAGCATTCTAGAGTGAAATATTTAATGCATTTTCCTTATTTGTCTTTAATAATCAATTTGGGTGTTTCCTCAAAATAAGTAAACAAAAATTTGCTTCCAATAGGACCTAAGGATGAAATTCTTATGTCAATTTTTATATCAAATTAAGAAATAGTGTGGTCCCACTGCTGCCGTTGTCTCAAGAAAAATTGTTTAGCTTTGCTGTAGTTTTCCCATTTGCACAATGTGGTTAATTGCTTCTCCTTCTTCTGGCTGACCACTGTACTTGGATTCATTAGTATTTTTGTAAAGTTGTGAGTCCCTCAGAAATAGTGCATGGATACCACAAACTGTGCAAGCAGAACAGCTCAAGTGAGCAGAGAAATTGCTCCATGGCAGCACCAGCTGTTGCAGGACCCAGCTGCAGAGCTGCTCGTGCCTGGTGTGTGCGTGAGCCTCAGCAGGAGCACTTGCAAGGGAGGGTGGAAATAAAGGGAGAATACTCAGGTAAATGCAGATAGGAGAGGTGGAGTATTGATGAGCAATCAGAAAGCGACATGGAAGGTACCTTAAAAACCGAAATAATACACTCAGCTGTATGAAGAAGATGTGTCAGGGAGATGACTGCTGGTGGACAATGTTGCAAAACTGAATGTGAGGTGTAATAGTGGTTAGCTGGAGGACTGATTCAGGACTGGCACAGCATTCTGGGTGAAGGTTAGTTCATTAAGGGAATGACTCCATATGTAGCTTTCAAATCTCATGAGAAGCGTGGGACTGATGACTGAGTTTGCAAGCCAGTCATCTGGCAGCTCAAATGTTCCACTGTTTTCTTTCAACCGAGATTACCTTATCTGTTTTTTCTTCTTTCCCCACAAGGTTTTAGAAGAGAATGGAGAACAAGTGCCCTGTTACTCTGTCATGGTGAGTTTACAAGAAGTTGGTGGAGCTGAAACTAAGAACTGGACTGTTCCCAGGAAGCTCAGTGAGTTTCAGAATCTACACCGCAAACTCAGTGAGGTATGAATCCTGGCTACGGGAGGGGAAAGATACAAACTGCCAAAATTTGTTAGAATGATAAAAATTTAATGCTGCCAGTTTTAATGCCAGACTTTTGGCTTTTAGCCCTTTAGAGCTGGATTTCTGTCTGCATATTTCTGGTCTCTGACAGATGCTTATAAAACTTGTTTCTAATTATTTTTTCCCCTTAATAATGTTTTACTAACCCTATTTCAAAATGCTATATGCTCTGCACTGTCATACAAAAGCCTGCTATAAGAACAAGATTTTATGTCTGGCTTCTAAGGAAGTATTAGAAATGACAGCTTTTGGGGAGAGAAAAGGTTGAGATTTTATTTCACAGTGCTTTAACCTTTCTGTCTGATAAGGGATAGATGTTGGTGGTGAAAAGGGAAAGGGTTTAGATGTCTGAGCCCATAGTGGGAAGGGGAAGGTGTTTTCTTGGGAGGGGTGTATGAGGGAGATGAGAGTGCAAAGGAGTCTCTTCATTTCCATTCTGAACCACCTGTCTTTTTCTCTGCATGCACCTTAACTGAGCTCTCCTTTCTCCTACACAGTGTTTTCCATCATTAAAGAAAGTTCAGTTGCCTTCTCTCAGCAAGCTGCCCTTCAAATCCATAGACCAGAAATTCATGGAGAAATCCAAGAACCAGCTTAATAACTTTCTGCAGGTAAGAAAATAAAGACAAAACCAAGACACCTAAACAGGAGAATTGAGAGGCTGGTGCCTCTCTATTGCCTAAAGAGAGAGCCTTGAACAAATAGGTCAAATGTGAGGTTTTACACTATAAACGTCAAAGTTGTCCAAAATGCTTGAAATTGAGATGAGTTTGATAGTAACCATTCCTCTAGTGGTAAGTTAAACGTTGATTAATTAAGAAATCATAAATAATGAATCCTTTAATTGCCACTTTCAACTAAAACTCTTCACAACAAATTCCTTACAAATGAGAAATTGTTATAAAACAAGAAAGTTGTAAGATTAAAAGCTTTATTCTTACTAGTTCCAGTACTTTAGAAATAGCTTCTTAAAGTATCTTTGTGAGATAGGGACTTTTTTCTCACACTACCTCTGAGCTGTGACTTAATCAATTTTATTGGATGTCTCAACACCTTTTATTCCTTAACAAGAAATATTTAATTGATGTGTTGCTGTGCTGTGATGTGTCATTATTTTTATTTCACAGAAATTACTCTCTGATGAAAGACTCTGCCAGAGTGAAGCACTTTACGCCTTCTTGAGCCCCTCCCCAGAGCACCTCAAAGTTATTGATGTGCAAGGAAAGAAGTCATCATTTTCACTCTCCTCATTTCTAGAACGACTTCCTGGTGATTTGTTTTCTCATCAGGAGGTAAGTGGTAGAAAAGTAATCTTCCCAAATTTAATTACTTACCCAAAGTAAGCAGGGAGAGTCATTAGTATTTGAATGGCAGGTAATATTTCCAAAGGTCATTTGTAATTTACTGTAAGTGAACAGAGAGTCAGAAGTAAGAGCTGCCTATGAATTTAAAAGGTGTTTATTAATAAAATAGGTTTCCTGCCTTTTGGTACATGCGTATAGGCAAATGTGTAAGCTATTGCATATAAACAAATTGCAGTTCATGTGGGATTATTTTATTTTTTTATAGCAGAATTTTCCACTATTTGAGTTCTGAACATGCGTATTTCAGAGGGGTTTTGGCAGGTAAATATAATTCTCACTTGGGAATATTCTCTTGGCAGAACAGCTGTGTATCCTTAATAATTTCAGGACAACTTCGGAAGCAGAGCTAGTTTTGACAAAAAACTGTTGGCAATAGTACAGGCTTACTGAGGGTATTTGCAAATGCAGGCAGGAGCCTATGTGGGCAAACCAGTTGGAGAATTTGTTATTAAGCCATAAAAACCCATTGTCTATCAAAATGCAATGAATAATAGATTAGGGACTAAAATAGCTCATTGACTAAACCGACCATAATTCCGTGGCTATCTATTCTGTGTTGTTCATGTTCAGATAATGCAACATTCAAGGATATGTTTCTATTCTCCTTTTTACTTACATGTTATACAAAATTCATATGAAACCGTTGATTTCTTACATTCTATAGTTGTCTGCAGTGGATGGATCTTATGCAGGATAATTGGAATTTGGGGAACATGTACAGTTCTAGCCTTTTAATAGGGAGAAAGGTGGTCTTGCATCTCAGAAATAAGAAAATCCTATATATATTTTTCAAAATTATACTCTGCATCTATATGCTGAATGCAGGTGCCTCATTTCAGAGCAGTAAATATAAAGAAAGTTTGAGAAACTAGTTTTACACATTGATAGAAGTGCTGGAGTTCTAAAATCCAAAGTGCTTTCACTAAAATGACAGGTAGAAGGAGCATAAAAGCATTGAAGTGCGAAGCTATTTGTATTTTGCTATTTAATTGAAAAACATCCTGAAGACAAAGCCAGACTGCATAGATATTGTATTATCTGAGTGTGTAGGAGGAAATAGTTAGGAAATACAGGAGAAGGAAAGAGAATTTTTAATAATAGTGTGTGAGAGGAGAAAGAACAAATAAAGCAGAAATTATGCAACTGATACTGAAAAACTAAAGGAAGTAGAGCAAAAACTGCCCACAGAGTGTGGCCACAGAGGAGTTGGAACATAACTTCTTACTGAGTTTAAGTTTAATACTATTTATTACTTGTGAGACCAGGAGCTTAATTTTGGCTAGAGTGTATTATGCTAGGCACTTTGCAAATGCAGACAAAGACCATCCTGCTTCACATTTGTCTTCCCTCTCTTCTCCCTTCTTTCCTTAAGCTTACACGTAAGAGAAGACAACAGAATACAGATGGTGGGAACTGTTAGACCCTCTGAATGAGTATGTCAAACGATTGTCCTAATGTGAAAATAATAAAATAAAATGGAGGGAGAGGGATTGTGAGGCAGTCTGGGATTAGCTCTGCTATTTCCTGGACTCTCATGTCTTTCAATAAGAGCTTTGGATCAGCTCAGTCTTGCCCAGTTGATTGGATACTTGCCTAAAGCAGTTAAACTAGGGTTAAATCATTTGGGACAAGGTCATAAATGAAGTTAGTTGTGTTAAACCACACATAAAGCTGTTACAGTTGTGTTCTTTTTGTAACTGAGAATTCCTGGTTTAGTTTGTATTTTGAACTTTGTAGTAGAGAATGCTCTCATTCAGCTCTCTTTGCCTTTACATCTCACCTTACATTTTTCAAATAGATGTTAGAGCAATAGTATTACCTCGAGTGTCGTTTTCAGGATTAGATACTGCAGCAATTTCTTTATATATACAACTCCTTGGACAGGGTTAGCTTTAGAACATATTTCTTAGCTTTCTAGACCAAAATCAAATTAGAGGAAAAATGCAGTTGATATCATCTATAAAGAAGGGCTTTTAGATTTATAAATTTACTGGATAGAAAATGCACTGTAGTGTAAAAATTTACACTTCTTGTTGCATTTTCTAAATGACAGGAGATTCACTGAATAGCAGAAAAATAAACCAGTATTAGATGATCAAATCATGAGGACAAAGGAAGAGATGATAGATATCTCTGAAAACCAGGCTGAAGAAGAAAATTTGCACATCATTCTGACCATTCCCGACCCAGAGACTGGGGCATTGCACCAGCCTCAGCAGAGGTCTCTTTAGCTTTGCTCTAAGTGTAGGCAGGTGGGGAAGATCCAGGAAAGCAAAGGGATGTGTTGGCTGCCATGAGTAATGGTAGGTGTAGTCCTGATCCTGAAGCAATCTTCATGACAGAACCTGCTGTCTGCCCTTCTCTCTTGAATAGATGGTACTGCCAGAATTGAGGTGGTTCAACCCAGTCACCTTCTGGGAGTCTATCTGAATAACTTTTCTCCCTTTGGTGTCCCAAGCTTGGGTATTCTCAGGCTCAGGTCACTATCACAATATTGTGTTTCTGCCTGGGACTGCTTCTCATTAATGGTGCTTGTCTCTGCAGTCTCTTTCCACTGCTGGCTTTGGTTCCCAGCTTATTGCAAGGACAGCTGGTTAGTACCTGATCCCACTGAGTGGCTTCAGCTGTGAAGACACTGTCTGTTCTCCTGAGGAGCCAGCTACCTGCTTCTCCCTGTGCAATAACCAGATTTTCCCCTTTTCTTCCTAGCTGTTTGCATTGCAAACAGCTCCAGCTGGCTAGCTCCCCATCCTGGATGTTTTTTATGGGTGTTGTGTCAGAGGAGGCTTTGCAATCACAAACACCTCTGAGTGCCATATCCTGCTTACAGCTCTCGCCTGTTTCCTAGCGGTACACGACTCACATCACCTGCTTTCTTTTACCCAGCTGGTGTTGGTGGGGCAATACAGGCAGTAGATCCTGAAAATCTGGGCAGCACTGAGGTGCTTACTGGGGGAAGGCTGCAAGCAGAAGATACAGCAGTGATGATGATTCCAGCAGTGCAGTGTGTCCTCATCACTCTGGTCCAATGGGAAGTGCAATCTCTTTTCAAACTCCCTAGTGAGGTTCCTGTTTGCCAGATCCTGCCAGCAGCAGTTGTTGGCTCTAATGCTGTTTTTTAAGAGGACTGGCTGTGCACTTTCCAAAGAGCATGACAGTAACTAAATCCATTCTGGAAGAAGGATGGAGAACTGCAGCACATACCTATGTTGTGCTTCTCTTCCTAGGAAGAAACGGAAGAGGACAGTGACCTGTCAGACTATGGAGAGGAGGTGGATGGGAAGAAGGACTCTCTTGCTGAACCGTGTTTCATGCTGATTGGAGAGATTTTTGAACTGCGAGGAAGTAAGATGTAAACCTGCTCAATTGCTAATGGAATCTCTTGGCTCTGTAGGGCACTTCTTAATTCAGATTTTTTTGCTGTTCCAATAAGTGGAAACATTCTTGCAATCTATATGGTCAGTGTGGAACCAAGTTGTTCTTTGGTAGTTCATAACTTTAGAGCTTTCATTCAAAGTGAAATTCCAATATAAAATAGCAATAAAAATGTAACTGGTAGGGGAGAGCATTTCCATTTAATATTTTTAAATTTTTCATTAGAAAAATTGGAAAAAAGGAGAAAAGGACAGTAGTGTGCTTTTTGTAAATAGGCTGTTCATTAGATTGTATGAATTCTGAGGAGGGAAAGATGGCTTTTTTATAGAGCATGTCTCTGACAAAGAAATAGAATTTTAATATCAATTTTAAGTTAATTATTTATGCATTTTAGTTCTGCAATTTGTATGATGAAAATGTTGCTAGAATTGTGGTATCTTTTAAATACTGGATTTCCCCCCCCTTTATGTAACTGAATGATGGTAATAAAGAAAATTATTTTTGTTTCTCTTTGAGTGTGCAGCCACACAAGATGCTCTATAAAATTATTTACAGGGTAACTATTACAAAATGTGGCACCTTCCAAAAATGGCAGATGTATCTTCCAAATATAGACTTTATTGTGATGATGAACAGCATGAAAGAAAGATTAACCAGTAATTAGTAGGAAGCACTCACATTTGTTTCTTTTATTTGTAATGGAAAGCTGACTGTTTGGTTTGAGTGAAAATGTTTTCAGAATTTAAATGGTGCTGCTGTGTGTACTTTATACTAATAGGTACGAAAAGGGTGGGACGTTTGAGGACATTTTTTTTTGTAGTAGTAGAAAAAGGGTTTTGAGTACTTGTATGTCTCAATAAACTTGAAATATTCTTACATATAAAATTTGCAGTATAACCTAGAATGCATATTATATGTATGTTTATGTAATGTGCAAGATTTAAAAACTATAAAGCAAACAGTACAAGGAATGTAATCAAGAAAAATGAAACCTCTGTACAATTAATGGAATCTTAGAAAGGGTTGTAACAATGTGTTTGCTGTAGGGGTGGGTTGTTTGGGTTTGGTTTGGTGGGAGGTAAGGGGAAGGTTTTGCATGTGATCATGGGTTCTGTAATGTTATTAACTACTTGGTCATTATTTTTTATTATTTTTCATTGTTCTAGTGTTCAAGTGGGTCAGAAAAACATTAATTGCACTAGTACAAGTCACTTTTGGGAGAACTATCAACAAGTAAGTAGCTGTTGCTTTAACTGAACCTTCATCATCATTCTATGATAAAAAGGCTGAGAGCAGAACTGTTAAAAAATAATCTGGACATCTTCTTGGATATGATAATCTGCATTTGTTTTCCACAGCTCAGTTTACAAATACATTATGTTTATTAGAGAAAACACAGATATGTGAATTATCTTTGTGTTGCCAAGCGAGGCCTGCATGAGGCTATGAAGTCAGTGTGCCTGTCTTGTACACACCTTCATGTGGAAAGCTGTATCACTGGTCAGAAACAATTTTTAGAAGTTTTCTACCAGCATAACAGGCTGTTCTTTGTCCAGTCAGTGACAAAATTTACACATGCCAGCACGACTTTTAAAGCCTCTTACGTAGATTATGTAGCAGTAAATTGGACTGGTCTCAGTATCCACTCACTGAGTTTTAAATTGACTGGTTCATTTGTTCATACCCTGCTGATAACTGGAAAATGCCTGAAGGAGGACAGAGGGGGAGAGAACGTTTGAGCATAGCTTGCATGCAAAGTTCCTACGTAGCTTTTACATGTAGGTTGACTTTATATTTATTGATTTTAAGGGATTTGGCTGTATGGCCCAGTTGAGCAGTGCTGACTGGAGCCTGCTCTCTACCTTAGATTCCTGGTGCTGAAGGCTACAGTGAGTAGGCACGGGAGGAGGCTGCTATTTCCATTTGTAATCCCTTCAGTAACGTGCTTTGCTATCTGTGAAGGAACTTACTGTGCTTCTATCAAAACTGTCTATTTTTAGCCTAGCAGGCACATTTCTGCAGGCAACTAGTTTGGAGTTTGCTACAACTAGTTACCTGATTTTCAGGACTTTTCCTGATGGAGCCTTTGTAGTGCCCATCCTTGAAATGTAGTTTCGATATATATTTCAATGTAGTACTTGTAATTTTTAATGTTCGTTTGTGGATTACATTGAAAAGCAGCCTTCTCCAGATCTAAGTCAGGTATCTGGAGTGACCTAGATCCTAGAGCACCCAGAGCTGAATATGACCTGCTGTGATGCCAATGAAATCAACTCAGCTATATTGGCATAACTACATTAAAAAGAATGTTTCTTCCACTTCTTTGAGGGGTAAAAAGAATAAATCTGCATAAAACATGAAGGATTAGCTCCGATGGGCTCCCTTCTACGCTTCTTTACAGGCAAATCCGTGACACTGTACACTGGATGTTCAGTGAACCAATGCTTGTTTACTACATTGGTGTGTTTCGAGATGCTTTTTGGCCAAATGGAAAGTTAGCTCCACCACCGAGAGCCAAGAGCGATGAACAAAAGCAGGAGACAAAACAGAGAGCACAGCAAAAACTACTTGAAAACATTCCAGGTGAGATCACTTTGATTCCGCTTAATGACAGATTTAATAACTAGTAAGGAAACTGGTTAATCAAATTATTTTCCTATAGAGTTCTAAATTATGGTTATTTGCATAAATAAGGATGATTTTGGCCTTAGTCTTTGCCTCTCCTGCCTGTCTGGTAAAAGGCATGGATTCAGATGTTATTGGTGGATGCAAAATCAAAATTGCTGTATTTCCGTGCATAATATTCATCAAGGAACCGCAATCAGTTCTCTCTCTGCTGGTTCTCCGTGAGCAAATATGGGGCTCTGCTACTTGGAATTACTTGCCAAATAGGGAGAGTGGCATCACCCCAATTACTTCTTCCTCTTATATTTCAAAGCTGGAGAGAGAGGGATCTACCCATGCTGTCACTGTTGTGTGTTGTTGTCTGTTTCTGATGAGAGGTCTCAGGGCACTGAACATTAGAGTGACCTGCAGCCTGGGCAGAAGAAGATCCTAGTTGGAGTGGCTTTTTCAGTACTTTCCTTTGCCTACCCTTATGTCCCAAGCCTGGGCAGCTTCCTCCTCAGTCATCAAGTTTCTGGGGCACCATTCTGAGATGCTCCATCCTGTCCCACTCACAGGACAGGAAGTCCAGTTACATATTTCTGACTCCTCAGAAATCACGTAATCCCAAAGGCATCTAACTGAAAAGAATCAAAATCATTAGCACTTGGAAATGCACTTAAACATAGCTTGAATGCTTTTTCTCTGCTCCATCTGAAGAGAATGAACTGTTTATGGCTTCACTGAGATATCTCATATAGCCCCATGCATTAGGTAGTTTAATCAACTTTTACTGCAAAAAAGGAGTAGGTGTGCATGAAAAATATTTGTCATTTGATGTGTAAACAACCCTACATTTACTGCCTGTGTTATATACTCACCTACTTACCTAAATAGCCTTTCATATTTGGTTTCTAGTTTTGTTTGATTTTCGGTTTGTTTGTTTCTGAGCTTGGAGCCATATGTCAGGACATAGCTGAATGCACCTTAGATTAATGATGGAGCACTGAATCACTAGTTATTCTCTAATTTAATCCAAAATGTAAATAATTGACTTAGAATTCTCTTAACTGCCTTCTTGTGGGAAGTATTCTCTGTGAAGATTGAGAGGCAATTCAAGTGCTAAATTTGTTTTAAATGTTGTAGAAATAGTGTCTTTGTGGCTGAAGGTGTGTTTAAGTGAATGGTTTAATGATGTGTGAGATGAGACTTGACTCAGTGAGGTAAACTACTGAGAAGGCATTTGATGTATCATGTTAGAACACTTAAAATGTTCTCACTGAGATGCACACACTATTATCCATTGAGTAACTTGAGAATAAGGGTATCTTTTCAAGCTGTGTTATTAAAAGGTTGGTGAGTAGGGAATGTGTATCTTGTATCCAAGGGCCAGTGAAGTGCAGTGGCTTTGTTTCCCCTCCTTTATGGGTCTTTATGGTTGAACTGGATGATCTTGAAGGTCTCTTCCAACCTTGATGATTGTGATTTTTGGGTAGCAGAATGATGATTCTGTGATTCTGGCTGGAGGTTTTGCCTAGCACGAGTGAAACAATATAAACTGAAGTAATGTTTGTTGCAGATACTCTGCAGAATCTTGTTGGACAACAAAATGCCCGTCATGGTGTAGTGAAAGTGTTCAATGCGTTGCAAGAGAGGAAGGCTAATAAGCATCTACTTTATGTGAGTAACCAGAAAAGCAGCTTTTTAACTTGATAATCCTGTTAGTTACCAAGCTCTACTCACTCAGTATTAAAGCCTAGGGGGTGTGTTTTTGCAGAGATTTATTTATTATTAAAATAAGTCAGATGTTCTAGGTTTGATTAACAAAAGGCTGTTGAACAGCAGCACTGTTTTTGTTTAAAATAAATCCTCTACCACATCCAATATGCCTGACTTCATAAGGTACAAACTAACTTCTTCATACAGCTTAGAGAAATAAACATACCTTGGAGAATCTTAGAGAAGGAGAGCTCCAGGACTGGCTCATAGTTAGACATGACAGCCTTCCAAAAGTTCCACTCCTCAGCTGTTGGGACTAGTTGGAATATGCAGCTGGATGGATCTAAGTGTAACACCTTCACAGTCAGTCAGTCTCTTCTGGCACATTCCAGACAGCAGCCTGCCACACAGTGCCGCCCCAGCACCGGAGAGAAGGTGCATGCTCTGGTGCTTGCTTCTGATGCTATGGAGTCTTTAACAGAACAGCACCAGTTTATACTGGGTGGGAAATCCCCACCTGAAAGCAGCTGCCTGAAACACTTGCCTCCCTTCAGCCTTAAGACATTTCCCATGTTATCTGTAGGACATGTGCTAACCTTGGAATGAAAGAAAAGTAGTTGCATGAATGATGAATGTAATCAAACCTATGTGCTTCTGTTATCTGTGATTTTCTAAAAATGACAGAAAGGAAGAAGAAATTCTCATTTGGTTGGCACCTGCATCATCTTAACTCTTTTCTGTTTTTCAGGTTTTGCTGGAACTGCTGCTAACTGAACTATGTCCTGAGCTCAGAGCTCATTTAGAGCAGCTTAATGCCACTTAGGTTTGAATCTGCACAATTGGACCACTAGAGAAATGTCTATGTTCAAGAATAGACATGAAACTTATTTTCCTCTTTTCCATAGAGGGCTGAGGACTATGATTATTTTTAGCATTTTTTCTTTCCTCTTGAGTTTTTTGTGAAGTAAACAGACTTGAAAAGATCTGATGCTGTCGTAGGGTAGACAAAAAATGCTGTATAGCTGCCAATTTTTATTTAAATTGTTCTATTTGACTACTCCTCTGTTTCAAATATAGATTGAAAAATAAATGTTCATATATGCTTAAAGAAACCAGAAGATATTTTAAACATTTATGGAAAGAAATTTTGCTTATAGTGGTAAACTAATGAATGTTGTACAGTTCTAATCTCCTCACTGAGGATCTGAGCATTCCTTTTTTTTCTTGTGTATTGAAAAAGCCTTGTCGTGCAATACTACATGTAAAGCTATTGTGAAAATTTTATCAATTTTGGTTTTACCAAAGATTTCCTGTAGTTTGAAGCATTTGTAAGCAATAAATATCACAACTGGATTGCAGCACTTGATAATGAGGCTGTACTGACAACTGATCAATGAGTTTGACAGCACTAAGTTTCATAAGAAATATCTACATTGCTTTGAAGTCTGTGTCAAAATTAAGTATTGTAAACTGGTATGTCCTAACAGAATGCCTGTGTTAAATGTTAGTTCAGAGATAGTGCTTATGAATTGCTTCTATGAATGATCAAGTAGACTTTTAATTAAACCATTCTGATCACTTCCCTGATATTATTCAGGGCTGTTTTATTCAAATGCCCCAGTTTCAAATACCCTTCAAATCTTTCCCTTATTTTATACAAGGAAAGAAAACTGTCTTCAGTGGTTGTTTTTTTTAAAATTTATGTAAAAATATGTAAATATGGTGTTAATGCACATCTAAATAATTAAACATCATCAAAAATTGCTAGGTGACACTCATTACTGTCTTCTCAATTTGGTACAGTTGTGCTCTTAGAAAAACTACTTGCAGTTATGACTGGCTGTATTGTAAGGTACATACAGTCTGTGTGCTGTATTTAAATCAGTATTGTTAATAACATCTAGCCTTCTATTCCAACAATTTCAGAAAAGTTTTGAAGCTGTGGCACAGTCCTAAGCAGCAAGGCAAATTCTGCACTTACAAAGCTTCCTAAGTAAACAGGCATTTAGAAATGTGCAAGTTTACCATAGGAATCAGTACGTTTTCCTAGAGGTTAATCAAAGTATCTTTTGATGAAAGATCCAGCATGACACTGCTCAGACATACATACTCCTAGCCAAAAGGTTTCCAACTCTTTCAAGTTCATACAGAGGCAGTGTGAATGCAATATGAAGGATTGAGGATAACAGGCCTCATGCTGAGGATGTATATTGAATATTTCCATACTAACGTTTGGGGCTTTTTCCCCCACAGTTCTGTAAGTAGTATTTTCTAGTTTTAGAAGCTGGTATGGTTTGAACTGTAAAGCTTGGTGTTCTACTGGACAGTTTCCAACTTTGAGTCTCTGCAATCCAAAAGTAAAATGTATAAAGACACTTAAGTAGATCTGGATGCTTTAGAAAGTATGTGGAAGAAAGTATAAGCACCACTAACAAGTTAAGCTTTAAAAATGGCCATGGCCTGTGAGTGGGCTGTATGCGAAAATGAGATGAGTTTAGGTTCAAGCTTTTCAGAATATTAAAATTTAAACATTATATATGCAGAGAGGAAACAACCATTTTTATTTGGTTTTGGTTTGATTCATGTGCTGTGTAGCAGTATGACATAAATACATCTGTCCCAGTGAAACGTCCTTAATAAACCTTTAAATCTTCAACACGATTTTTAAAAAATCTGTCTTGGCTTCATCTGAGTTAAAGAGAGTGTGAGCTTTTTACTTTCTCTTTATTTTAGATAAAATGAATCAGTGAATTGCTTTAAATAGTAATTTATAGAAAGTTGAAAAGCAAGCAGTAAGTGATGAACAGTCTATAATTGCTGGAGATTAATGATGGTTTATTGTAGGAAATATATTTATATACCAGTCAGAGTTAAAAGAAACACTAAATTCTCCCAAGATTAGCTGCCAGTTCAAGGTGAGAAGCAACAGCAGGATCCAGATGGCATGCCTTTGAAAACAAAAAATATCAGAGTTATGCTTTATAGCTACAATAAAATTGTATGTTATCACTATGACATTAATAAGTCTTTAAGTGTCAAAAAAGCTATCTGAGACAGTCAACTTGCTAAAGTATTGAAGAGGTAACATATTTGGATTTTAATCCTTTTTCTGATGCCACATAAAAAAATTTTAATATTTAAAATTAGCATACTGGACTACAGTGTTAGTCTTGGGTTTATTTTTTTTTAATTCTGTGTGTTGGCATGGCATATGCAGCACCACAGTCAGAAAAATAAATCTGCTTACAGACTGGATGAGTTTCACTTACGTCCATCATCTATTTCAGCACCCTTAGGGATGCCCATATTATCTTTCTCATCTCTTAAAAAACTGACTGGTTCTAAGAATGGTTGGCTAAAACCAGAGCTGAGCAGTGCATTAAAACAAATATGACTTTAAGTAAGTGTAATTATACAGCTAACATGAGAATTTTCCAGTTGCAGAAAAAATCTGGACTCCCCCAAAACTCTTTTGAAGTTACTGTTTCAGAGAGCTTCCTTCTTTATCTTACGTTGCTTGTCTTTTGCTATTGATTGAGAGATGCGTGACACCAGTCCTAGGAACTATCTCACATTAGTGACAGTCCTAGGTCAGTCTCAGATGTACAGCAAGTGAGTAACGAGTGAAAGTTGTAGTCTTCTTTCAGTTGTGGCAGTTTCACTAGACTTCAGAAGACAGTGGGAAGGACTGCACTCCCACATAACCATGCAGCAATTTAATCCTGATGGACCTCTTCAGTGCCTTAACTAGGAATAGTGACTACAATGGTCATAACACCTCAGCTTATGCTCCTTTCCTGATCTCCTTCTCATCCTATCCTCTATAACATTTTTTACAGTGGGAGAACAAAATATTTAAAATCTCTCTTCAGATCACCTGCTCTGCTAAGCCTTTTCTGTCAGTGACTTCCCTGAGTAAGGAGCCACAAAAATTGTTTGTTAATTTATCATTTACATAACTCTCCATTCATTTAGATTGCACCAAGATGGACACCAAAGTATTCTACACGCAGAAACAAATGGTAACTACATGCACAGAAACCACAGAGTGTCTCTGATGCACAGATGACAATTTGCTACATTCCCTTCAGCTGGTATAATCACCTTGCCTTGGTGCCTTCAGGCATCACTGATATTACTCAACAGATTAATCTTCTAGAAGCCATTATTAATATTTTTCCTCAAGCTTATTTTTCATCAATCTTACTCCAAATTTAGAACTTTGAAAACAACGTAACTGATTTTTTTTCGCCCCTGTGTATATTGAGCAGAAAAAGCAGTAGATCCTCAGCTATCACAGAAAATGTAAATATAAAAATAAGCATGAGAACCAGTTATGGCCAATTTAAGTATTGTTAATAAAGATTGTAATTGTTACAGAATCGAAAGTATATGGAAAAGTTATGATTTTTCAGCTGTAAGAGAATGACAGAAAGCAAATTAATTTAGGATAAAATTATGCAAATTGTTTAGCTAATTTGTCTTGCAAGTTACCAAGCTCTTTGCTGTGGTGATTACCATAGATTTTGTTGTTGTTGTTTGCTGTATTGCTTGCTTAAGCAAGTGGGCAGATAGCATCCTTCCAAGGCTATTGTTAGTAGTTTCAGTACACTTCTATCACTCTACATTTTCTTGCAAAGATTTTTTTTTTAATAACATAGTGTTGGAGTCCTTAATGAAACAGCAAGTTTAGAGACTCAGATCCAAGGTATCACTCCATTTCACAAGATATAAACTAGTCTGTAGGACTTTCTCAACTTACTTTAGAATAGTATTTCTCAGCAGCATCCTGGTCTTTCTCTGTGCCTCGGCCAAGCTGGAGGCATCTAGCCAAGTAGAAAGCAGCCATAGCAGCCCCCTTGGCTACATATGTTGGATGACAATCAGTTATCTTGGCTAGTGTGTTGATGTCATCGTTTTCTGTAGCCCTATTGTGGAATTTAGAACATTATGTTAGATGATGCTAGTTCAAGCAATAATTAAAGTTGACCATATATGACTTCAACAATGCCTCCTTTCCATTTACATTATTATCCAAAATAAGCTGAAATTTACATGTATTTGGCATCTTATGAGGATTCTTCTATTTTGTATTTGATTTTAAGTTAGTCTTATTTGAATATTGTGGTATTAAACAGCAAACAAGTATACAACTTTTCAAGTCATTTTCACTATAGTTATACTAGTTATAAAAGGCAACATATTTTATGCTAATTGTTCCCATTAAGTTATTTTATGGAAATTATACGTGGAAGAAAGGCAAAGCTCTTATTTCATGTATTTGAGCAACCTCATGTAGTGGAAGATGTCCCTGCCCACAGCATGGGGGCTGGAACTAGACGATCTTTAAAGAGCCGACCCAAACCATTCCATGATTCTATGAGTCTAAAATTTCCAGTTCTTACAAGGATATTGGCAAATCATAGTAATCTGAAAATCTTGGACATATTGAGAGCCTCTGGTTATACAACTCTGTTAGGAAAACCACTTATCACTGTCTCAGCTCAATTATTTTTTTCTTCTGCATGCACTAAGAACCATTTTAAGAATCAGCGGGACAAAGTGATTGTGGTTTTAACTGTCAAGCTATAATTATCTAGTATTATCACTATAATATTAGAAAATGCTGTACCTAAGTGAGAATTGATTTTTTTCTGTTGTCTTAAAACAGATACTCCCAAGCCCCATATCCTTTCCAGATACCAAACAGTAATTATATGCTTCTTTACACACATCAGTTTAGCTGTGTCAGTCGCAGACTTGACAGAAGGAAAAGTGCAAGTAATTTCAGTTTATAGGTACTTCCTATAAATCAGTGTTTATGAAAGATTATTCTCAATGACCCTCTGCATGTCAGTCCCTGCTAGATCACTAGGATGTGTTGAGAATGATGTTCTTCCACCTAATTTGGTCCCATTAACAAATACAGTAACACAACTGTTCTTATTTAGCAAGAACATTCAAATAAAACAGTAACATATTACCTCTTGTTATTCCTGATACATAATATTTTCCCTTTCGTTTCCAAAAGATACTCTACAGAATGCTGATGCAAATAATGGTATCTAGTCAAGTCAGGCAAAAATTCTATTTCAGCACAACTGACTTCAAGAACATACCACAGCAACTGGTAAGTAGAACTGTGTGGGATAACTAAATTATTTGAAGTGAAATATCAGTAGGTAATGTAGACTCCAAATATTAGGCAAAGTTATACTGTACATAGTCACATAATTGTCTTGGGGTGATTGTCCAGACTGGCACAATAATGTTTTATGCTTGTACATAATGTAACAAATGTAGCTGGTATGAACACAGAAAGACAAATTTTAGCAGAAAAGGTATTGCTGCTTGATATTACTGGCTGAACTGCTGAGATTTTTGCCTCAAGGCTAACTTCAATTCTAATTAAGTGGAACTGTTTCAAGTATGGTTGCGGTGTTTTGTTTCAGAAATGGCCACCTCTGACTGTACTGTGGGATTTCATTGCTATTTTCTGCAATCACAGTTGCAGCTGATGAAGTGCACTCTTTACTTGTTTGAATAATCTACCATGAAGCATTGACTGGAGGAGATTCATTCCAAGCGAGACAGGCTAGACCAGACGGAACAGCTATCATTCCAATGACAGTGCAAAAGAAAAGAGAGAGAGAAAGAATCCTTCTCAGCATGGAGTAGAGCAAACAGCATCCATAGCTGAACTACTGAATTACCAGAGCTTCTGCTATGCAGTGGCATATACCAAGTGCAGCTTCTGCAAGATGGGAAGTTGTGACATGTTTACTGCTGTGCAGCACCAGCTATGTAGACATACCCCAAGAAGCATGAATGTTATTGTGTGCCACTTGTGCAAGTAGTCAATCTATCTGCATCTTATTTCCAGCAAATCAATAATCTGATTGACAGATTGAACTTCTAACATACACTGGTAAACTCTGGAGGTTTGTCAGAGAAATATGCTGTTTATCAGCCACAGAACACTGTGCCAACAGTGCTCTTGTCCTTCTCAACTAGTTCAAGATACAGAAACTCGATGCAGACTATTTTACATACAGCAGTCTGTGACAGAAGCTGCTATTTCTGCAACACACAAACCACTCCAGAGTGTGTAGGTAGAGCAGTGAGTCCCACAGTGGCTGCCTGTGAAAAGGCCAGTCAGTGCTGCCCAGCTGGGGCTCAGACCAGTACCTCGATGCAAGCAGATAATCACCAGAAACCACTTGTGTGCAGATGCCTGGTTTGTGGTCCAGGATGCAGTACGCATCCTTGTAAGCAGCAGCTCATGGAAAGCTCAAGGGTGACAACTTGGCACTGTGTGCAGCAGCTACTTCTAAGTCCCAGGTGGTGCTGCTCAGAGTGCTGACTGCAGGATTCCAGCTGGTATCAATCCTGTGAAGGACAGAGGAACCGGACCAAGCCACAGAGCAAGGGAATTATGGGGTGGGAGGCAGTGAATAGAAGTTACATTAAGATGGAGGAGGTGGAGAGTGGAACATTGTTCGCAGTATTAGAGGTGGTGAGAGGAAGACGGAGTGGATAAGTGGTTTCAAAATCATATTCCTGTGGCGGACGCTGCAGAGAATTAGGCACCTTGGACCCTGGTGACATGCAAAAGCAAAACTCTGCTTTCCTCTCCACCCTCCAGCACTACAACCTAAAGCACACATGAAGCTTTAATCACTGAAGACACCCAGGAGCAAGGTCTGCAAGGAGGAATGCTACCAGCAGCACAAACCACAAAAAGAAGTGAGCATTCAGAGTGAGTAACTTTCTGTGAAGGGCCACTGAGGCACCATCTGTCAGCCTGAGGGGGACTCATGAGGGGTGCGTCGCTGTCCAGGAGCTGAGATCTGAGATGTTGCCGAGAGGGTGCCACAACTTGTCTGGAGCACAGATTGTTTGCTGCTCTTTCATGTGGGCACCAGTGATACCACCAAATCAAAGAAAGACTACAAAGCCCTGGGGTGCAAGCAAATATTGGTGTCAAGTTACCTTTTCTTCCAGTTACCTTTTACCAGTGGGAGGAAGGCATGCAACCAAAACCAAACATATAATACAAATCAACTTCTGGCTTTGTGGCTGGTGCTGTCACAACCACTTTGGTTTTTATGATGATGGGACGTTGTTTGATGACTATAGCCTGTTAAGGAGGGATAGCATCCACCCGTCTAGAAGAGGCAAAGGAATTTTCAGCAGCAGGCTGGCCGACCTGCTGAGGAGAGCTTTAAACTGAAGGATTTGAGGAAACTCTGGGCATAAAGTGGCTGCACTTGTGCCATATTCCAACCAGCTGGGAAATAAGCCAGGCCAACCAGAGCAGCAACAAATGTTCCTTAGCTGCTTCCCAGGATGAGGATCAGAAGACAACCACCTCAAGTGTATGTGTACAGTTCACACAGCCTGGGGACCAAACAGGAGGAACTGGAGCTCTGCACCCACTCAAAGTCACAATCATAGGAATAACTGAAGCATGGTGGAACAACTCACATGACAGGAGGATCATGACAGATGGATAGGTTGTTTTGTAAAGACAGAAAAAGAGAAGGGGTCATGCCCTGAGTTAAGGAGAATTTTGAATGTGTAGAAGTTAAGTATGGCAATTTTGGAAGCCTTACTTAAATGCCTCTAGGCCAGGATCAGAGGGATAATTTGAAGAGGGATCTTACATTAAGCATCTGTTACTAACCTCTGAATCAAGGCAGTAAGACCAACAAGACAATATTTGGGTCACTTAAGTAAGCTTTGGGTAACGGAATCTGGATCTTACAGGTGACTTGAATTACCCAGGCATTAGATGCAAGAAGAATACAGCAACTCCCAGGACATCCATGAAGTTCCTGAAATGAAGCAGTGGAGTACTGCTGCCTCAACCAAATGTCAGATGTGCCAATTAGGAATCAGGCACTGCTTGACTTGCTGCTCGCAAACTAAGAAAATCTACTTTGTAGGACCTCAGTGAGTGATAGCCTTGGGTGCAGTGATCACAATATTGAGGATTGGGATCCTGCTGAGCACTCTGAGGGTTAGTACTAAGACAAAGGTTTTAGATTTCAGAATAGTAAACTTCAGCTCACAGCACAGTTGGGAGGGTCTCCATAGGAAGCTTCCATGGAGAATAAAGGAGCTAGTGAGTGCTGGGAATTTTTCAAGAATGCTCTCCTGGAAGCACAATGAACTGTTTGTTCAACCCCTTTAAAGATAAGGAAAGTAGGTGGAGCAAAAGACCCCCTTGGCTTAACTGCAGGTTTCTGAGCCTGCTCAAAACCAAGAGAGAAGCATACCAAAGATGGAAAAGCAGGTAAAGGGAAGTGGTGTATTCACTGGCCTTGTACACTTTTAAGATTCAGCTGGACAGGGTGCTGGCCCATGGTGTCTAGACTGTGCTTTTGCCAAGAACGTTTCAACCAGCTGATCACTGAGATCCCTTCCAGCCTGGGGGTTCTTTCATACGATGACTGTAGGGGTTTAAGGGAATGGTGAAGGCAGGAGCCTAGAAGTGCACAAGGCAGGATTGCATGTGGGCATCTGCTTTGGATTCTAGTTCAAGGCTGTTCTGCTTCATAGGATCAGAAGGAAAAGTTCAATCATACTGAGTAACTGAACCTTATAGTATTAATTTTGTCATTGGCTATTCTATTGTTAAAGATGAGTTTTGCGATTCATTACCTCAAACATTTCTTGAGTTTGAAAGAGAACATCATTATCTTATTAATCATTTAAATGTTTTATGTGGTCTTGCATGAAGAACCCAAATGAAAAATAAAACAAAAATTACCTTTTGGCTACTGCAGCAGCTTTTGAGTAAAATTTTCTAGTGTAGTAATATTCCACAAGATGGCCTTGAGCATAGATGTTTCCAAGTTCTGCTGCTTTTCTCAAAAACTCCAAAGCAGCTTTACTGTTTTGACATATACCTCGTCCATAGAGATACATAATGCCAAGTGCTCCTTGTGATTCCAGATTTCCATTGTCACATGCTTCTGAATGCCAGAAAAAGGCCTAAACAAGAAGCACAAAGTAGAAGTATATATTTACTTAGCTGATTTTCTTGTATACTGTTTCCATAAAAACTTTTACACCAACTATCCTGTAAGAAGTGCTTATACATAAACAAAGAAGAATCCTTGTAAGGCTTTTAAACCTGCTTCATTTACTGTCAGAGCTGTCAATCAGTGTTACCTGCTTGAATTATGAAGGTTACCAAAGCTGACAAAACTTTAATCCATTCTATCATTCTTTCTGATACTCTCACTAACAAAAAAAAAAGAAATCTTAGCTAGCAGTGTCAAGTGAGTCAAAATGAGGGATTCTGGCCATCTGTTCACATAGGCTTAAATGGATGATAATGTCTAACTACTCAAAATACAACCTTCAGAGTCAAATATACCACTGTACTATTTCTGTGAAATTAAAAATTAATCACGACTAATTTTTATTTCAAAAGGTGCAAGTGGGCTTTACCTTCTTCAGATCTTTTAGAACTGGCATTGAATAAAGCATTCCTAAAGTACTCTGGGCTTTTACACTTGCCTTTGGATTTCCATCGTCTGCAGCAGTAAGCCACAACCTAAGGAAATGAGGACAACAAAGTTTAAGAAACACAAAGTCTTTTAATTTTTCAGGAAAATCACAAGACTGCCCTTACCTTTCAGCCTCTTCAGTTGAATGTTTAACACCACATCCTTCATAAAATGCCCTGCCAAGATTGTACGCAGCTGCAAACTTCAAGTGTTTTGCTTCTGGGGAATCAGAGTTGAGTATTTTATTCATGTATTCCACTCCCCTTTCCTAAAATTGAGCCATTTAAGTTATTACATTCAGACTGTGAAGAAGAGGAAATATATAACCTGAGAATGCACTAACTTCTGCAAGACAGGTACTTTTTTCCCCTTGGAAGAAAGGCTGAGGCATACTGGCAGGAGAGCTTGGAAAACAGTGTCATAGTAAAGCAGAACTGATCTTTGGTTACTAGACAGCCCCTAAATTTTTAACCCTGGCATATTTTTAGTGTGAACTATTTCCTCGTAAATGTTCATCTGATAATATATTACTCTTCTTCACTGACAAAAATTTTCTCAAAAATATTATTGTGCTTACATAAAGCACAATACAAGTGTAACATTTTCAATTTCAGAACTCTGAGAACTTTTTAATACTGCATTACGTACCTGAAATTATAAAACAACCTTAACCAGAAGGCAAAGTGATACCTAGTACACTTTCAAGTCCCTGAATTTAAAATACTTTAGATGCATAAAGGACAAAAACTGATAATGTTAAATAAGCAGATGGAGAACATTGCATATGAGCAACTGGGCCTCAGAAGTACTTTAGAAATAAGATTTACACTGTTAGGACTTAGCATGGACACCCTTTTCAAATATACTAGAAATGGCCCGTTATAAAAGGTGTTTTCTTTTATTCAGCTTTCATATTGTAACACACAAGAAAGAAAGAAACTTTGTTAAAATGTTTATTTGCAAGTAAAAAAATGTGGTGCTTATACAGGCATATAGAAAAAATAAACCCCTTCTAAACTCCATCAGAATATTTTCAGTTCTGCTGACAATGCTGTGAGCACCAGTCAGGAGTCCCATTTTTTAATTTACTCTTCAGTTCACTTTTTTTGGCCTTCTGTCTTATAATCTACCCTTTTATTCCTAATGCTTATATCCTTTCCCCGTGCCACTTTTTAAGATCATCTTCACCAATAAATTAAAATAAATCTCTCCTTATTGTAGCAAATCATTCCTTTGTCTTCCTTTTTTGTAATGTAATTCTTCAGTTTGAATTCTTCAAATTCTTGCAAATGTAATTTTTCAAGTGTCTAATTTAAAAATATTACTATTGCATTTGTCTAATTTAAAAATATTACTGTCAACCATTGGAAGAAGCGCAATCATCTCTGGCATCCATGCTAAAAAATAGAAAGTACCTTAAAAAATCTTTGTGCCAGAGATCTTATGCTTTGAAATATAATTGTTCGATTTCCATTTTGACTGATTTTATTTTCATCTACATAAATTGCTTATTAAAAAGTAAAAAATTTAAAGCAATTTTTAAACATGGCTTCCACATGAAGTCCAACCAAGCCCTTGGAAGTTAATTTTAAAATATAAATTACTGTATTTTTCAGATACACCTATTTTATTATAGCCATTTTGAGAACTTCCTCAACCTAGAGCCCTTGCTCTAATGATGCTCTGTAAACATCTGCATTTTATGAAACTAATTCTAAGTGAAAAGGCTGTTAATTTTAAAGTAAGTACTCATGCTTACAAAGAAGATCTTAGTAATTATCAGCAAATATTAGAAGAAAAATAAAAAGTGTGCAGATAAATTACTCACAGGGTCTTTTTTAGTGCCAAGTCCGTCATAATACATTACACCAAGCTGATACATTGCTTGAAAATCTGTATCCTTGATTTTTTCAAATTGCTTTAATGCTTCTTCATACAACCCCTGGGAAAGAGAAAACAAACAATAACTCTATGACATAGACACCCTTACAATTTTTCAACTTGGAGTATTTCTCTCATGAACGAACAAAAAAAAAATTGCAACCATGGAACTGGCAGAAAACAGAGACAGAGTAAGTTAATAACCTCAAGAAAGCTGGGTAACCAAAAGCCATTCTGACAAACTTTCTCCCCTCCCCCAGACTGCCATCTTTTTAGTCTGAGGAGACAAAATCTAATTCAGAGTCCCTGCCCCATCTACCTGACATCCTTTCACTTAGGTCAGCTGTTCTTATACCTCAAGGGTTTAACAGTCTGCTTTTACATCTCTGCTAAGGGTTGGTTTCACAAAGACTAATAAACCAGATATCTGAAGACTTTAATGGACCCAAATGTCTGCCTCACATTTCTTATGGAGGTATCACCTGCAAAAACAGAGATACTTTCACTCCTAAGAATGAATCTCAGAGAGTACTTGCTTTTGCATTAAGTCAAAGAAGAAACTATATAAAAAAATACAGTTAAACAACTGTAATATAATAGTTAACTGAGCCGGGTGTCCTAACTAAAATATTTTTACACATAAACACTAAGTAAAAACAATAGTGAAATTAAAATGTTCTTTTCTGTATTTTTACTTCAAATTTTCTGTGTGTTTAGATAAAAAAAAAGACTGCAAAAGCTTAGAACAGAGCAACTGTTCAACAGTCAGTCAAATGTCCTCACAATGACCAGTTGTCCTCTATTAATACTGTCCAAGTTATTACCTAAACTACTAATTGTCTTGGGAGCTTATCCATTATGACTGTGTGGGCTCTGTATTTTTAAAAGACTATGGAAAAAAAACCCAGTCTCTTTTTACAACTAGCTGTCATGAATATCACAAAAAGAAGTACAGCAGGCACATTTAATCTCACCTTTCCTGAGAATTTAGTGCTATATGGAGACATAGGGCTGTGATTAGGAAGTGGGTTTTTTTCTAATATCTAAAAGTGCAGTGCTTTGAGCATGTGCATTTTTAGGCACTACAGACATACATAAAAAACCATGAAAATTAAAACCTGCTCAAAGAATAACTTCAGGGATGTACAGCAATATCTATTATGGACAGCCAGCTTATCCAAGCCAGCTTGTCAAGAAACAGATGGGAGTCTGTTCATTCTGCTCCATGGAGTTAGTCTCAGGTAATTCATTAATGAAAATATTAAGGACAGGGCCAGAGAGCAGAAAGCCTGAGTGAGCTAATTCTGTTCCTGCTGCAGACCATGAGACTGATTTACACTGTACCACTGCTGCACTGTAAACAGTACTGAATCCATGCATGTTACATCGGGAAATACCTGACTCAGTGTTTGTACTACATTCTTTTCCATTTTCCTGAACTAAGTTCTAATTTTCACAGGAAGCTGAGGTTTAAGTTCACCTGCCAGCCGGTCTTACATTGTTTCCCGAGCATTTATTTTCAAAGATGTGGATGACCAATTTTAGCCAGAGTGGGCAGTGACAGAGATCTTGAAAATAATACATTTCAACAAATTCTAGCTCCTAGGTGGGGAACAAAGATAGAAAGCTGTGTCTTGGTCAGGGCTCACTATCACTGTAACTGAAAATAAAGTGTGTTGTATTTGGGCAGTCAGCTGCCCAAAAACCAACCTGGCCTGGAAGTTAACTGTAAGGATAGGCTGCTGCTTACTTACCTGGTCCTTAGGAGACTGGGGAGGGAACTGGAAGACCTCACTAGATGCTTGAGGAAAGTGTAGGAAAAGGTTCTTTAGGGGGAACACCTGGTGATTTTAATGGAATAAAAACAGGCATGGAGCACCTCTTGTAGTTTTTTTTAAGGTGTCTCTTTTTTCACTGAAAAGGTGTTGAAAATTGTCTGCTTTACTTAATAGTAAGTAAATAATATTTACTTAAAAGAGGGGAAGCACGACCTGCTCATAGTATCGTTGTCCATCCAGAAAAGGTACCGGAGGATCTTCACCTGCCTCTCTCCTCATCAGCGACTCCTTTGCTTTTGCCAACAGTGTAACATGGGAGCGGTTCTCTGCTTAAAAACAGACACACGTTTGGGTTTGTCCCCTAAGAGGTGGAACAGCACCTGTGTAAATACAGTGAAGGTCTGAAGCTGGGTCTCCTTTTTAATACATTCCTCAAAAGACTAAGACGAAAGAGAAGGCTCTGTTATAAAATGGAAAAGTTGACCGAAGACAGCCCGACCCTTGTGTGCATGGAGTCCGCCCTGGAAGAGCTTAAAGCCGCGGCTGACCCGAGCGGGGAGCTGCCGCCGGGAGCCGGGCTGGCAGGGAGCGCTACCTGGCCCGGCAGGCTCCGGCGGCAGCCGCTCGCTGCGCAGCGCCATCCAGCACCGCCGGCCGAGCTCCCCGGGCAGCGCCGCGCCCGAAGGCGGCTCGGGCCGAGCCTGCCGGGCTGTGAGCGCCCGGGC
>VWPU01007961.1:0-60604 GCA_013398955.1 Callaeas wilsoni | reverse complement strand
TACATTATTTAGATGATTTAGATCATCTATAACCTATGGTTTTCAATCCTGAGTTTTTATATCAGATGGGAAATGTGGGTATTGAGTTTACTTAACCAAGAACCAGCTGAAGCTGGACTACAAAAGACTTATCCCAGCACAAGGAGAATTCCTTTCTGTCTAAACCAAGGCCAGCAAAGCCAACTTAGGAAGTAGCTTTGGGTTGCTGTATGGAAAATGAGCCTGGACCACCCAATTCCTTTGAAATCAGCCAGCAAAGCTTCTGGAAGTTGCCCTGGACCTGCAGGTGAAATGAAAGCTGGAGCCCTTGCAGTTCCCAGATTCCTCCTGGGACAAAATTTCTCCACCACTGCCTTGTAGCTTTGAATGATTCTTGCTCCACCTGACATTCCAGTTGGACTCCCAGGCTGGATCACACCTTGGACCCACACCCAGGCTGCCATCAAAGCTCATGAACACTTTTTGCTGCCAGTTCTGTGGCTGGGTCATTGCAGACCAAACCCACTGAGCTGTTCACAAAACATTTAAATCCAACTTCAAAATGCAGGTGAACTTAGAATAGTCCTGTGGGACAAACTTTCCTGCTCTTTATCCAGCAGATCCCACGTGACCAGTGATTAGAACGTTGCCTCGTTAAAATGACTGCAAGATCTTTCTAAATTAATCATTTCCTTTCTACGTTTGCTGCATGTCAAAAATGCAATTTATTCTTATTCCATATCTTCTGTTTAGACAGTATTGCAGTGGGCATGAAATATTCATAGCTAATCTCTAGTCACTAATTGTCCTAATCTTTTGTGCATTTATTTTACTTGAGTTAGGCTTTCTGGAGACAGTGAAGCATCCTACTCCACAGCTGTAGGATGAAACTCAGGACAGGATATTAGATAAACAGGATTTTCCAATAAAAATATACGCACCTTCATGCAATCATTTGAAAATGGCTGGTTATCAAGAAAAAGGAGAAGGCCACATATAGAACAGTCACAAACTCATAAGCTGTTAGTCAAGCTACAGTGTACTAAAAGATATAGGATATGCTGGGATAGGGATACCTTGGGAATTGTGCCCTGCACAGCTTTAGCTGAGAGCACATTTCTCATTGATGTGACATCCTAGTTTTGTAGGAGATGTGGAAGTCAAAACTGAGATTTTGCTGTTGCCTGTATGGACATTTACAATAATAAACCACTCTAACATGTAAAATGTGTAGCATTTTTTACCCTTTCAACTGGGCCACGTTCTCAGCTCAAGGCAAACGTTGTGAGCAAGAAGGTTGATGGGGCACTAGTTCTTTACTCTTCCAAATAACATTGCTGCACATTACTGGTCTAAATTTAGTTGATTTCCACACAAATTTATCACACCTTAACTATGTTGACATAAATATGAAATAATAGTAACTAATTAAGCAATAAAGTTTCCTTAATCACTTGTCTAGCTGCAGTCCCACGGGAAGAGTGCAATGTGAGACTTAGCAGGAAGACTCGAGAGAATTCCTTATTCTAAAGCACTCAGTCACATGAAAAATAATAAAAACTACATTATAAAGAACTGTATCCTTGTTTTCAGGTGTTCTGAAGTCCCACATCGCCGAAGGTGACAATGTTTAATGAGCAATTAAAGATTCAAGGAAGGTGAAGATGCCTCTTGGAACTGTGGGTTCTCTCATCTCTGGCTGATTAATTGCTAGACAAGTAGCTGTGAGCTCCGAGCTCACTAGTGACTAATCCCAAATATGGGGGTCACAGAAAACCCCCTTTTTTAAACAGAGAAGCTTTGGCAGAAGTAATTTTATTTAAAGCAGCAAACAATCAGACTCCTGTGCTGACTGATTCAAATCAGGCTTATAAAGGTCATATTAGGGTACAGCTCTAAAGTTTTACCATAGCGAATAAAATTTTGAATTTCTCCTATAAAAGGGAAGTCTTGCCTTGCTCAAGTCTTTAGAGTTTAAATTAATTTTTCATTCTATTAACATTCAACATAATAGGATACAATGGTCCCCAAGGCATTCTTCATAATACACTTTGTACAGTGGTTTGCAAATGATCTTACTAGTTAATGGAACTATAAAAATTACTTGCACATAAAGGTCAAGAAAAATAAAGATAAGTATATACTTTCTGACACTGTCCTGTTCAACACTCAGCTGAAGGCCCCTGGAGTAAAGAAAACTTGTCCTAATGCAAGGGATATAATTCCTCCCAGTATAATAGCCCAAGCACTTCAACTTCTGGAATTCCAGACTTTTTATGTCTGCATTTTCCCTCGACCACTTCACTTGAGCAATCCAGCACCTCATTGATCAGTGTATTATTAGCATTCTTGGCATGAGTTTGACATCAGTTTGTAGTTTGATTCAGGCTGGTAATAAAATGACCTACATCAAAGCCCTGCCAAAATGCCATCTTTGTCGCAATGTGTTTAGCATGAGTTATTCGCCCACATTCAAGGTTACACAACAACTGCTCCTTATCATGCAATAAAGGCAACAAAAGGGTTCTGTAACAATCCATTTGATGCTTATCACTTACTTTATAATTACAGACTGGGCTTTTTTTAACATATGAGGGCAGTCCTCAGGGAAGCAGACATAAAGATTAAACTCTTTTCACACCTGAAACGGCTGCACTGAGGAATAGATGTTAGAGAAATGGATTCCTCTAACACTAGTGCTTATTCTTTAATTGTTGCCCAGAATTTGAATTCAGATATGATAAATGGTTTGTCTGTGTCTCCTCTCCACAAAGGTATGAAGTGGCCAGAATACTGCAATGAGGAGAAGAGTTCAGAGGAGCAGACTGCAGAATACTTCCACTGCAGAGTTCCTTCAGCTGAGGGGCACCACGGGGAGTTTATTCCAGACAAAAGCAGGGATGGAGAGTTGCTGTGTCTTCCTTGGTGCTGCATTCCTCTATATGGACCCAAATTAGGATGCTGCAGGGTTTAACTTCGTTGTTACACACACTGTGACACCCTGCTCATCACCACATCATCAACCCACTGACTGCTGGCACCCAAGGAGCTGACACAATCAGCCTCTTTCCCAGAGGTCCAAGTGCATTTAGGGAAGAGGAATCCTAGAGGAACAAGTATGGAGTGATTTGCCTTAAAAAGTTTCATTACTTTGTCCAAATATATAACCTGTGCATTTATTTCACAAAAGACAGAGTCACAAACAACCTAATTTGTGGTTGCATTGGAGTCTGGTAACATTTGTGGAGGTCCTTGGAACCTGTGGGAGTTCACAGCCACCAACCCAGCAACTTCCATCTGCCATTCTCCCACTTTGCCGTGCCAGACAAGGAAAATACCTCCAAAACAAAGAGCAGGATAATTACAAAGTGTGAAGAACCCGGAGCAGAACAGAAATCAGGCTCCAGGAGCTGTGCTGGCTCACGGCAGCGCGTGCTGCCGAAGAGCCGTGCCGGAGCATTCCGTACACGCCGGAGTTTCCTGGGCTCTGTGGGATTCCTGCCCAGGATCATAGAGCAGCCAGGAGGTGACAGAAAGCATAAATAACTGCAGATGCATTATGATAATGGAAAACATTGCTAAATGGAGATATGGATGCTGCTATGAGACACAATGAGAAATTCAGGCACTCGCCTGGAACTGCACAGAATGAGCCAGTTTTTTTGGACTGCACACGTGGCACAAGGTCGTTGCCTCAAAATATCTTCTTCTCCCTGTCCTACCTCTGCCAGTTTTTCTTCACTATACGCTGATCTTGCCCAAACTCTGACCAGTTTCATTTATTTTCTGTGAACCAAAGGTAAACCTGCATTTTTTTCTTTTATGTTGCTGTTATTTTAACTTCAGATTATTTAACCAGTTCACCCCGTGCTTGACAGTTGTTGGACTAAACAAAGCAGAAATTTAATGGAAAAAGAGATATTTTCTTCCAATATTTAATGTGTGTCCCTGAAACAATTTGGGCTATTTTACCACATTCCTCCACTCCCTTAAGCCACTTTTAGGGTAAAGAATGATTTTGTCAGGTGAAGTGGCCGTTATCTTATGGCCAGTGGTTTCAGATAATGCAGCGAGGTCAAAGTAGATGAAAAAAGATGAAAAAGATTCTTGCTCCTTATCCATTAGGAATCTATTCACTCAGGGCCTCTCAGGTGCTTCCATCTTAATGTACTGGCCTGGGTCCAGGTTGTGCTGAGTCTACAATATCAGCTTCATTAGATAAGCCTGTAGTCAGCTTTTGGCTGGATTCTCCTTGACTGTGCTCAGGAAAGGGAGGTTTGATAGCAGAAGAAAGATGACTACAGCTAATGCCCCCAGGTAGGTTTTCCTCATTCTTAGATTATTGCTTATTTGTGGAATGGATGATTTCCTCTCTAAATCACTGACTTTCCATCAGTAATCAAGCTGATTTGATGGTTTCCTGGATAATTGTTTCAATGAGGTGGGATAATAGCTCTTTGCATTGCTTAATGTCCATTTCTGTGGTCATCACTCAGGATACATCCATTAATTTATCACCTCGGAAAGCACTTTCATGCAAGGTTTAGCAACTTCCAAAGATGAAGAGATCTCAAAGCCTGCTCAGGCTTTGACGAATTTACTGTTTCAGTGCATGGCAACCCTTCTTTTTCATCTTCCCATGAAAGTACCAGTAAAAAATACAAACCCAAGGAGATCAATGTGAGCAAAGGAAAGATGAGACTGATGCAGGGCAGATAACAGCAACGGGTCTGAGATCAGCTCCTTTTCCTGTAGGTGCAATTCCAGCACCTCTTTTGCAGATTTGGGATTAGAAACTCTGCATCAATGCAATCAGAACAGAATCAATGGTCGTTCTGTTGTCTGAGCCATGGGGATCTCTGGCCGTTGCCTCAGGGAGGTATTGATCTGTTCCGGGTGGTGTTATCCTCAGTCTTGACACCCGGCCAAAGCTCAGGGATTAGGCCATGCCAGACATGACTTGTGAATGTCTGAAGTAAAAGAACTGTGGAGATAAATTTTGAGGACTTTGTCTTTTCCCAAGAGCAGAATCTGGCATGTGTCAGTGTCATCACTGACAACAGATCAGTAAATCTCTGTATCCATTTGCTGGGACATGAAGATTTGTTAGTAAGCATGAACTCTATGGTAGTTTTTTACCCTTCCTATCAGCAGGTAAATGGCAGCCTGGGGTTCTGATCACTAACGAGGTGAGCACAGAGCCTTCCACATTCTTGACTGTTCCAGGCTTGTGGCATGGACTAGTTTAGGGGTCCTGGGATAATTCCAGCCAGATCTCAGTGTTTCAGACTCCAAGGGCCCTTCAGGAGGAATGCTCACAGTTTATTATCACTGGAGGAGCTGGCACTGATGAGAGCCTCCTTTAGTCCATGCTGCAATCTGTTGCTTTAGGCCTTGCTCTAGGGAGTGGACAGGGAAGTAAAATGTGCCAGGGGACAGACGGGGTAGGGAAGAGGCTCTCACTAGTTCTATGTGCTCTGAGAAATGCAAGACTGGTGGAGCACAGTTTGGAATCCCAGTCTCGTTGGTTCTGAGGAACAGCTGAGCTGGAGCAGCACCTCCCTGAGACAGGAATGGCATCGCATCAGTGACCATAAAATAGTGGCAGTGACAGTGACAGAGAAGTTTAGAACCTGCAAAAGGAGAGGTCGGGGGAATCACACATTTAATAGACTCTTTGTGGCATTTTGATGCACCATTGGTTTCATCTGCTCCGGTGGAGAGAGGCAATGGGAGATAGCACTCACCATTTAGTGATGTCTGAGCAGAGCTGCAGAGCAGCCGCCTTGTAGCAGCAAATGTCAGAGAGCAGGACTAGGGTCAGGAAGCTGAACTCTGTTGTACCCTTGGCTGTGTTAATAACAAGCGCAGGAGTTGAAGGCACAAAAAGGGATGGTGGGAAGGCACTGAGGGACTCTGAGCACTCGAGTGCATCTGCCCTGGAAAGCGGACAGGTTACAGGGCTGGGTAAGAGCAGCACTGATCCCTTAGTCTGGAGATACAGTCACAGCTCAGCTCGGGCCAATGGAATGGGTGCAAAGGCAGGAGGGGGTTCAGAGGCAAATCCTGCAAGAAATACAATGCCTGATCCCAACAGCTCCTGACTAACTCAGGCCTCAGACCAAGGTCAGAGACATCCACACAGGGACTCCTGCTCAGCCCCAGGGCTCCAGAGAGATCAGGACGCACCAGAGCCTGGGCTTGACCTTAGGGCAAAGAGAGAAATTCTTCCTTCAGGTGAAATCCTGACCCTCTAAGGTAAGTCACACTCCCAAATCCCTTACCAGTTTGTTGGGGGTTGCGATTTTTCCTTTTGTTTCTTTCTCTCATAGAATTTTGTCCCAGCTAAGAGAAAATAAAGACCAATATTTAAGAGACACAAAAGAAATGGCCAAGGTTGGGGAAGGGTGTAGCTGGCTACTCTCTTACCTGGGGGGTTTTCTCTTTGGAAGGGCAGAGATACCCGGAGATTTTGGGCTGGGAGAAGGGGCTGGGCAGATCTCCTCTCTCTCTCGCTGTTGGCATTGGAGGGGAGACAGGCTGCGGTCGCTGTAGGGAGAATCCAGCACCTCTGCAAGGCTCCGTCTCCTGCCGTCTTCTCCTACTCTGAGTGAAGCTCTGCTCGTGGGAGTGGCCGTTGCACTGGGACCTTATTAACACCCTACTTCACTAAAAAAAAGGACCCTGACCATCTCGGGTGCCTCAAGAGAAACGCCCATACCTCGAGCCCTTTTCCACTCCAAGGGAGCCTCTCCTGGCCGTGTTCGGGAGCCGGGCTGGCACTGCCCAGCCCCACCGCTTCTCTGCCACTGCTCCGGGTTTTTCACTGCAGTGCCTGCTGGACACCACGCGACTCCTGCTACAGCTGAGGAGTGTCTGATACATTTCCTTTGCTGCTCTGGGGTCTGCTCATCCCCGCCCTTCCAGCCGCCGCTCCGAGGCTCCTGCTGCAGCCCTTTCACGGTCCCGCCCGCCCGCCATTACTGCGTGAGGGAGAAAGGAGGCTGAGCTCGCGGCACAGCGCCCCCTGCAGGCGCGGGGGATCAGCGCACCCCGTGCCCGGCCGGGAGCCAGCAGCGCCCCTGCTGGCCGTGAGCGGAACTGCAGCGACAGGGAAAGCGCCCGCGGCCCAGAGATGGCCGACACCGCGGTTCTGGTTCTGGTTCTTCTCGCTGCCGTTGTGTTGTTCGTTTGCCTTGTTATACATTCTAGTAAAGAACTGTTATTCCTTCCCCCATATGTTTGCCTGAAAGCCCCTTAATTTCACAGTTGTAATAATTCAGAGGGAAGGGGATCGTGTTCTCCACTCCAAAGGAGGTTCCCACCTTGCTTGGCAGACACTTGTCTTTCAAACCAAGACACCGTTTTAAGGCTCAGTCTTTCTCACTGCCTTCACAGAAAGTGAATTGGAGCCCAGCAAAAACTCATCAGGAATCAGCTAAATATTGATAGTTGTTGATCTTTCAAGGCCTGCAACCGATTTTACACGTTTTCTGTCATTGCTTCAAGTAGAAAGAATCATTGCGTTCTGTCATGTTGAGAGGGAAGAGTTACACTGAGATCAATTCTGTTGATCAATGTTCTAATACAATATTATTCTGTGGGACAACTTCAGCATTTAACATTTTCTGGTAAATGATTTCCCATTGCCTCATTCAGGGTTCAAAACAATCATTAGCACTAGTTCAAACTGTTAATGAGGTTAAGGGAGATCCTGAATCAGCAGAGCAGAATCTGTGACCCTGGAAAGCTTTTCCCCTCCTGTGCCCTCCTTCCATCTTGGTAAATTGACCAACTCTTCCCAGCAATTTGTAGAAAACACATTTTCACTTGTTAATTTTCCACTGGAACTTGATTCATCCAACCAACAAACTTAATTTGTCTGCAAATTGTGCTCTGTGTGGCACCTTTAGAAAGAGCAGCACTATCTTCCTCTGAGCAATGCAGAAATACTAATGTTTACTCTTGGCATGGTCCTTCATTCTCTCTGTACACGACCTAGGAGACCTCACGCCAACAAAACCAAATGCAGTCAAATAGGCTTTGCCTGCAGGAAGCTCCAGGTTTTTTGAGGACAGAAGTGCCAAAACTGGTGAAAGTTTTCCCCAATCATTCTGTTCTTAATGTCATTTTTCTGACATTCTGTTCAGGGGATTTTTTTGTTGTTGCCTGAGGAAATTAAATTCTTGACAGGTTGAGAATAGAGGAGAAGCTTGTACCTAAGATCCCTGGTCCTTCCAGCTTTGCTGCCAACCTGTGGAGCAGCAGCCAAACCTACCAGAAGACGAGAAAGCACAACCTGATCTACCAAACCACCTGTGAGGGCAGGTGGCACCAAAGCACATCCAGCACAGAGGCAGGAATGCCCGTTCTCCACTCCTGGGTATCTTTGCCTGCAGTCTGAGCTCTCCTGGGAGTTGTGCCGGAATGGAAAACGAGCTGCCAGGTGTGAAGTACAGAGCTGCAAATCAGCTAAAAGTGGTAAATCACAAACATTTCCATCACAGAAAGACTAGAGGAACACACAGTGCCCTGCAGGTGAGGAAGGTGGGAAGCAAATGACAGATGGACAGGTGAGAAGTGTGGCAGAACTGGGTGAAACTCAGCTGCTGGAGGACATTTCCAGCCTCACTACAGAAACTCCACCAGCACAGTACCGCTGCTTTGCTGCATGCCACAGCCACCTCTGCATTCCTCCTGTGACTGTAGCGCTCCAAGAGACCAGGAATTTACAGGTTCCAACACAGGCTGAGGAGCTGTTTGATTTAAACAGTGAGACAGGAAGCACATGGGAAAATGTCAAAGAAAATGAGCCATTATCACAAAAACCCTCACACATTTATAATTGGAAACATTTATATCTGGAAATCACCTCAAAATCACAGCACTTGCATATTTTGCTACAGGTTACCCACTCAGGGCATTGAGTGAGTTTCTTTGTGTACAAATTCCATCAGCCTGTGATATATTTATTTTTAAATCTGGTAGCCTCGCTACATGTCCATAGTTCTCCGATTACTGACTTGCCCTGAATTGTGGGTCTCATGCCAAGAAAATTCTATTTTCTGACAGCAAATGACACAGCTCCACTGCTGATTGATTTCCATAGGTACAGAGTGTGTGCTGTGTGTTAGAGTGAGGATGGCGGCACCAAAAATGTTGTTCCTAAAAGATCAAAAGTAGATGGATGAAGACATCTGGACTGCATGACACTTCTGGCTGTCTTTGCTAGGCAATGCAACACTTAATAAAACCAAATTACACCGATGCCCCTAGAAAACTTTTAGTCCTGTAGCAAATTGAACAAACTATTGATGTTTCAAGCAAAATCTTTCTTCATTCTTATTCCAAAATCTATGGAGTCAATCTAACAACAATCCTTTCATTGTTTCTCACCAAAACAGGATGAATATGGACAAATTTCTAAAGGCAAACGTGTCCTTGAGGCCAGGCACGGGCCCCAGAGGGCCAACATATTTCAGATTTCATTTCAAACCAAGGCCCACAATGCAAGTGAAGGTGGCACTGCTGAAATCAAGGACAGACTGTGCTCTGTTTGAAGATCATGCTCATGTGCAAGCTGCACTAACGTTCCTGGGGATGGAATATTTAAATGCAGACTCCTTTCACTTTTCTCACATTTCAAAAGGAATCACAGCAATGTATTTCACAGCAGCTTTCTGAAAAGAACTGCAAAAAAAGACAACAGAGGAAACTTTTTATGTAATGATGTGGGCTGATTCTCATCTCAAGTCACTCATTTAAACTTCATGTCACCAACTCCAGATTGCAGAAGTTCAGCTGATTTAGGATCAAGCCCAAATTTTTGATGTCGAATGTCCAGAGAAACTTTCTATTAATGGCACACAGTAAAATGTACTTTCCAGTTCCTGGGACTCACACTGTGGCCTGGAAACAGAAGATGGGAGCTGGAAACAAAAACTTTTCCCTACATTATCATAAACTACTGAAGAGGGCTACCCTTTATAATAAGGTAAATACGGCATAGCATTGGCAGTATTAGGTGAAAAGATAATTTGAGACGTTTTTAATAATGCTTTTAAAAGGAATTCAATTTATCTGAACATTTCTCAAAACATGACACCTGTGAATACAGGTGTGGTGACATCAGATCCCGAGATCTGTACCAGAGAGCTGCTTCAGCAGAGCTCCTGTGCCCAGCACAGCTGTACCTGAAAAGGTTCCATTTCTTTACCAGTCTCCTTATAACGTGTTTCATGCACATTTTTTAAATTTTTAATCCAAAAACTATTTCTTTATTTGACTCAATTTGCGTATCTACAGTGTAAGCTTTGTGAAGCAAGGCCATCTTCTATTTTTGCACATGGATTCCTGGAAATCACAGTAATGAAAGCAAATCATAGCATTCAGAAAGGAAAAGTCTTGATAAAAAGAAGGAAAGGTTTGGGGTTAGATAGATTCATTAAATAGTTCCTCTTGGCTTACTGCATCAGAGAAAGCGAGGTTTCCAAAAGTGAATACCTGTGTTAGAAATACTGAGGTTAAGATAAGCTATTCAAAAACTTTCTGTGATCAAATCTGCAATGGACTGAAGTTGCATGAAAAATCTCCCTTGGGAGCCTTAAAACCCCTGTATTAAAATGGAAAGTAAGTGCAACAACACACGATGTGAAGGGGAATGCTGTAATCCTGACACAGAGAGGAAAAGGGAATGTCTGTAGAAACAGTTCCAAGCACATCAGGTTCTAAAGGCTCCATGGCTGCTTAGAAGAGCTCTGTCCCTGATTAGCCTCTTTGACATGTGATGAATCCCCTTCCTTGTACTGAGTACCAAGTGTTAACAGATGCTTTTCCAGCCGACATCATCTTCTTTCCCTCAGAACAATTAGGGAACCAGAAATGAAAACTGATTTGCCAACTGACTCTATTGCAAACATAAAATTTCCATAGTGTGCCCTCTGGGCACCTTTAGTTCACTCCTAATACCCACTGTGCCCTCCCACACTCTTTTGTTTCCTCTGTCCCATGAAGAATTTCCCTTCAGCATCAGCCACTTCATGGAAGCAACTCATGCAAATGTCTGGGGAAGGTGCTTTGCTTCCTAAAGCTGCAAAAAGAATAAATGCTTCCATATGAAAATACAAACTGCCAGAGGGCAGGGATGGATGGGATGTTGGGAAGGAATTGTTCCCTCGGAGGGTGGGGAGGCCCTGGCACAGGGTGCCCAGAGAAGCTGCGGCTGCGCCTGGATCCCTGGGAGTGTCCAAGGCCAGGTTGGATGGAACTGGGAGCAGCCTGGGATAGTGGAAGGTATCCCTACCCATGGCAGGGGTGGAATGGGATGGGATTTAAGGTCCCTTCCAATCCGAGGCATTCCAGGATTCCATAAACTCAGTCTGCAGATCATTTATTGCTGTGGGGTGTTAACATTACTCAGAGATGGTGCACAGCCACAATCCTCAGCCAAGATGATGGAAATTGGAGCACTCACCCTGTTTCATATCCAGGCTTCTGCTGCAAAGGTGTGGGTTCAACAGGAAGAAATTACGTCTTTTCCAAAGTCTCAGAGTGATTTTCTGCACATTTTGGCATCTTAATATTTTTACATTTTGGTCTAAATGATTTATGCTTCAGAGCTGTATGTATTTTATATTTTAACATAAGTGATTGCTTTCTACAAATTTTCAAGACTTCTTCCATAACAGAGCACTGTCAGTTTGCATTAAGCTCCAGAGTAACTGCCTTATTTTTATAGTCTATCACATCTCCATCAGAAATGGATGCAGTCGCAAAAAATCTGTGGAATAATATATCTTTATCCTACTATGAGATGTGGAATATGTGCCACAAAAACCAAAGTTAACTGGGAACAAAGGGAGTGACAACCTCTTGAAATTCCCACCCAGCAAACCCACTCCCAGGGATTACCCAGCATTCGAGACACCAGCATCAATAAACACAAGTAGATTAACAGAATCACAGAGTCACAGAAGCTCAGAGCTGGGAAGGGCCCACAAGGATCATTGGATTCCAGCTCCTGGCCCTGCACAGGATCACACCATGTGCCTGGAATGGTATTTCTTATGTCAGGCTCACGTGGTATTCCCTGTGTGAATGCCATTGGTATTGTTCAGAGGCACTGCTAAAAGGATGGAATAATTACAGACAGGCGTTCCAAAAGTTCACATAAAAGAAATGCACATTATGCACAGGAAGATGCTGAAAGCACTGAATACTCTGGGCCAAATTCCATCTGCCAAATGCTTCCAGCCACTCTCACTCCTGTGCTAGAGGAGATGGGGAGTAGCTGAGCTGTAAGGAAGTGCACTCAGGTAGCCAAATGCCTCCTCCTGCTCACCCAGGTTGCCGTATTTAGGGCATCCGTGGCTGTTGCTATAAAAAGCTGTGAGAGCAGAGGGTGGCAGAAGCAAGGCCCACAAACCCTCAGCCAGGCCAGACAACTGGCAGCACCGGCTCGTCCTTCCCGAGCTTCCGAACAGAGACAAAAACACTGGAAAGGAATGGTTCACTCCAGCTTCCAAAGTACTCCCCTGCCACTACTGAAACCAAGAGGTGGAAAGACAAAGCAAAACCATGAGGAGATTTCCTGAGGATCGTATTGATGAATGTTTTATTATCTGCAGCATGGCTGGCTGTACTAGGCAGGGATGGGGTTAAGTCTCCTCTCACCTGGGATCCTGCTGTGGTTTAGGTGGGTGACCAAAGCAACGCTGCCGACATTTCAGCTGCTGCTGAACTGTGCTGGCACAGCACCGAGGCTTTCTCTGTTCCTCAGCCTCATTCACATTTGTTTTATCTCCATGCACAAGTTTCGTGTCTTTGACTCCTCTTTCCTCTTCTCCCATCCCATCGGACGAAGGGAATGGAGTGGCTGCGTGGGTGGGTGAGGGAGGAGGCACTGGGTTAACCCACACCCCTGCTGTGTTATCATGTGTCATCATAGGAGATCCTATGTTATCATTTGTTATCACCTGTTATCACGAGTTATCATGTGTTATCATATGAGATGCTATGTTATCACATGTTATCATACGTGATCACGTGGTATCCTGAGTTATCATGTGTTATATGTTATCACATTTATCACGTGTTATCACATGTTATCCTTTGTTACCATGTTATCACATTTATCATGTGTTATCATATGTTATCACGTGTTATCATTTGTTACCATATGTTACCACATTTATCACGTGTTATCACGTTATCATTTGTTACCGTATGTTACCCTGTATTATCACTGTGCTATCCTGTGTTATCATTCTATTGTAGCACTTATTCTTGCAGTGACAGTGATTCAGTTTTATTCACATTTTCAGTCTGTAAGATGCCTAGACAGGGCGGAGGGGCCACTGGCACTGACACCTGGCAGCAGGTTGCAGCAGGTCTTTTTTGGAGGCAGGAAGGAATCTGTCTGATAATGGTCCCCCACATCTGGCTGGTGGCTTCCCAGACATCCAGAGTTCATATGGCTGCTGGTCAGGGAAGGTCACAGCCAGGGGGATGCAAACAAGAAGCAGAAAAAGATGCTCTCCCAGATTTTGTATGCACATTAGGAGCTCTTTTTAAAGGCCATCTCGATTTAGGGACCTTCTTTTCCTCTCTCTGCCTTGCCTTCCTCTTCTCCTAGGCTTTAAAACTTCTCCGGAGCACAAGAGAAATCTATTAATGGGAGAAGAATGTAAAGGAGTAATCAAAAAAAGAACTTGTGGATTGGAACAAGGTGACCTTTAAGGTGTCTTCCAACCCAAACCATTCTATGATTCCAATTTCAATTTTAAACCTGTTCCATTTCACACATTTGTCTTCTTTCTGACCCTATTGATTTCCATGAGTTAACCCAGTTCACCACACGCCTGGACTACTCATGAACTGCAAACTGTTTTGGAGGGGAAAATCTTCTGGAATTTTATGTCTTCATAACTCCATAAACAGCAAATGCTCTGTATGTCCACACCGTCATTCATCCCTGGGGTGCACAGGACCCTGTTTTTGTTCTGTGCAGGAGACTGGATCCCAGCAGCACGGGGAGGGCTGGGTGCCAAGGCCACTGTGGAACAGCCCTGGTGCCCTCCAGGCCGTGCAGGAGCAGTGCAGACTGGCATCAGGCACACCGGGATGCAGCCCAGCAGGAGCAGGATCCGCAGGGCATCCGGACACAGCCTGGTGGATCTGTGCTGTTCTGGAGCAGCTGGGGACCAGCCTGACTCTGCTAAAAGAGGGCAAACTAATGGACTAAACTTTGCATGGCTCTTTCTTTGAACTCAACAGTGAATCACATCTGTGGTCCTTGTGCCTCTTTTCTGACCCTGCTGAAGTTTCCAGCCATCCAGGCCATTAGCATGAACGCCACGAGGAGCTCTGGATCCAGTGCCTCCTTCTGTGTCTGCAGTCCCAGTGTGCCTTTATACCGATCCAACAGAGACTGCCTAAAGCAGCCAGAAAAGCTTTTTCTGCTACACTAGCAACAGTCTAAATCTTTTTCCAACCATAATGCCTGCATAATTTTTCCTCTGATATTTATTAAGCCCCTTGAGACATTATATAGCTCCAGCATTCCCTCCTTTTTAACTTTATGCTATTTTCATTCCTCTGTATGAGCATTTTGTTTCTCCTCCTTCTCCTGCACTGCTTCCAGAAGTCCTTCCCTTATTTCATTACTGCTCTCCACCAGCATCTTTGCAAATCCCTCAGCATCCAGAGGCTGACTGCAGACATAAAATGATGGATGGGAGAGGAGAACTGGCCTTTCCACCTTCCTATCCAAGGGGTCTCTGCAGTGACCTTAGGCTAAACAGTCACCCACTGGCTTCATCCGTGTCACCAGCTGGACTGACCTGCTTTTAGGGCTGCTGTCCCTCTGCCCACACACTGCTGTGTCCCAAGAGGCTCTGAATGAACCAAAGGCCCATTTCCTCTCAGTTTCCCTTCAGATGGGAACAAAGGATTCAAATAATTTTCCCTATGTTCTTCACTGGGAAAAGATGTATGGAGTCATCTCCAATGCATATAAAGGGAGAAATTTCAAAGTGTCTCCTACTGTCGTTTCAATTCTATAATTAATAACTATATGCAGAAAGGCCTTCCACACCATTTTCTCGCTGTCACACATCCCAAATCAGACAGAGAAAAAGAATGTCCCCTGATAGGAAGTATCTATGTCCTGCTATAGCATTTCCCCTAATTTAGGTTGCATTATTGATGTACAGAACTCTGTACTTGAATAATGTAACAGTAAGGCTCTCACAGAAAGCACCAGCACTGGCTTTAATGTGTGTCTATAAAGATAAGAAAAATGTATTTTAAAAGTCCAGCAGCTTTCAAACAATATATTTTCAAGTTACAGGAATGCTCACCACAAAGAATTTCAAATTGAGGTGAGAAGGGGGGGGCAGCATTTCTTCTAAAATGCTAATGAGCCACTGCCTTATAAAGTGAAAAAAAAAATCAACAAATCTGATGTATGAACAAACATTATGAATATTCAGGAAGTTTAAGCCCCTGATTCAACATTTTCTAAGAGTGTACAACTTTTGCACTGATCACACAAGCCATTCTTTTTCTTCTCATCATGAGTACACTGAACTGTGGTGTCGGTGTGCTGCTGGAACATATGCGTGGAATTGCAGGGATTGTAATTCATCCAGATGGCAGGAAGCTCTGGAATTGTTACTCCTATGGTACAGATGTTTAACAATCCAACCATATGGCTCCAATAAGGCAGCCTTGTCAAAGAATACAAAAACTGCACTAGACACAGAGCCCTGTAAATGGGAGCGCAGTCCTGAGGTGGGAACGTTCATATGGCTGCACCATAAATGCACACAGCACACTAGGAAGCTGGCATGGCTATTACAATTACAGAATTTATGAAACATTATTTAAACTCCTGAAAACAGTCAGGCCCCAGATTTGCATAATTTCCTCAAGTCAGCTAGTAAAGGAACACTCTTCATTTGTTTTTGAAATTCATTAAAGGCATCAAACAAAGGTGAGTTGAAAAGATGGGTAAATAAATACGTGTAAATACAATAATGTCCCCAACCCGCGGCCTGAGGGAAACACCACTGTAGGTAAAAACTGAGATTCAACCAGTGAGACCAACAATTTCTCTAGAAAAAGATTTGTCAAAGTCAGGGAGCCCTGCTGATGCTTGTGACAATTGTAATGTGGAAAGCTGAATGTTGAGAAACAATCTGAGATCAATAATATCTTGGCCAAGAAAGGAAAGTGCCATGAAATGGTCAATCCATAACTCTACTGAATTTTGGCAGGTTTGAAAGACAGATAAATGGCAGCAAATCAGATTGTTAAATCACTAATCCTGTCATTATTACATCCTGTCACATTGCATAGATTTCGACATTAGGAAAAGAGTGTAAAGTAGGAGAGGGAAGAAAACACTTAAAAGCTCAGCTCAATCTGTGAAGAAAAGGTGAATTCCCAACTTTTTGTTTCATGGTTGGTGCTTTTCTGCCCGAAAGTCAGCTGGCTGTAGCTGCTGCTCCGAGTCCCATCTGCCTTCCCTCTGATGTCAGGTCTCTGACCCTTTGTTCCCCACAAGAAGTGTCTCCTCTGTACAAATGTTGTGCAAGAACAAGATTAAAATGGACAGACTGAACAAAGCCTTGGTCTCTCAGACAAAAATGCATCCATTTAGCACACAGGGCATCTTTCCACCTGACATAGTCTTAAAGGGAACTATTCAATTACCATCTCCTCACAGGCTAAAGAGCACAAAAGAACCATGTAATATTATTTTTCTTTTTTTTTTTTTTGAGCAGCAAAATGTTCAGAGCTGCTTTATCTAGCACAGATACTAATCTAGGCAATATAATTTTAAAACATCCTTACAAAAGCCTTGAAGGGCAGTTGAACCCTGTGGTTGTTTAAAAAAAGATTTTCTGCAGTTTATGCATTTGCTCTGCCGAAAGCTTACCTTAGCATACAAAGTACAGTAAATCATAGCTGCTCTGATTTACTGCCCAGACTGTGCTGTTTGTTTTCAGGGACAGCTCGGGGAAAAGCTCTGTCAAGTGTAAGAACATTCAGAGAAGGGGAATCGTTTTGCAAAGCTCCCACAATGGTAACAACATTTCTAAGATATCAGTGAGGGGGAAAATAAATGCAGATGTGCATTTGCAGCACTTTTCAGGGGGGATTTTTTTGAATACCACTGCAATCCCAAAATATTTTAAGCCCTTTGGAGGCATAAAGACAATTTCATACCCTAAAACTGTTTAGCCTAAGTACTAATGGGTTGGCCAATTGTATAACTTACCAGGCAACCGGTTAAATTATTGGACCTTGTGCCTGAATTCCACATTTTATGGGGCAGCAGCATATACAGATGCCAAAAAAGGCAAAGAAGACACCAGAGAAGTGGCAGAGCAAGAAGCTCTGGATCAACATGACTATTTAGAACTGAGGGTAGATTTTATTAGACTTAATCTATTTAGTAAGCCCCAACAGGAGGACAAAGATAAAACCAGATATCTGACATTCCCTTAAAAGTTAGTAAATGAGAAGGGAAAAGATCAAAACAGTAGCTGAAAGCCTTCACTTCTGCTTTAAAATCCAAGAAACAGTCATTAATAGAGATTTAAACTCAGCCCTCTCTAGTCTAAACATGTCACTGTTAATTACAAAGCTATTTAACTTTTGCAAGAAATAAAGACTGCTATTAATGAAAGAAGAACCAATTAGCCTTTAATCTACACACTGTTTTTTAATCAAACTTTCTTTTGATCATCAGACTCACTGCAGGATATATCCCTCCTCCCCACGTTGTAGTGGCTTCCATGATTGCTAATGGAATAGATTTTAAAGGGCTGGCTGAGCGGGGAGAACCCTCTCTGCAGGGCTGGAGCTTCCCTCCCTTCCTGCCAGGGACGGCTCAGGAAAGTGGAATTCTGTGTCCTGACCACTCTTGGAGCAGCTGTCCTTAGAGGAGCAGCACTGAATGTGTTTAGAGGAACGTGGGACAGGAGTACTGGACTACCTTGTTAGGAAACAGCAAAAAAATACCAGTTTAAAGAGAAGTGAGAAACGGGATGGAAAAAGGCAAAAGCAGAGAAGTGCCTCCAGGAATGAAAATGAAATTCACTGCTGACTGCAAAGAATGATGAATGAGAGAATTTGCTTGTTGGCACAGGAACATGTTGTGGAAAAACAAAACAAAGCAAAACAAAATAAATGGGATCAGGGCTTGATGTGTTACAAACAAAAGGGGTGACACGAAAAGGATCCCATTAGCTAAATATTGTGCCTCCAAACTGTTGCTTGAGGGCTCAGTGAATTTCAAGGAGGTTTTCTGTTTGGTTTGGGGTTTTTTTGCTAGGTGGCTACTTGTGGTAGCAAAATAATAACTCCGAGCATCTGGAATCCATCATGATGGAGAACTTCTTCCCTGACATCATTTCCCTCTGGGCTGCTGCTGCTGCTCCGATCTCCGGGAAGGACGGAGAGCAGATGTCCCTGAGCACACAGCAGGCTGATAATGCAATACAAGAACCTGACTCCTGCACATGTAAACAGCAGAGAGAGTGTAACTATTATCTGCTCTGTGTCGACCACGAGGCTCTTGGTCTGACCAGATACCTGCTGCCTGCTCGGCATTAGCAAAATCTCAGTGTATGCTGTTCTTTCTCCACCACAGAAAGATAAAATTTGCCTGGCAGCAGCAGACCACTGAGTATTAATACTAACAAAAAAAACCCACTTCAAAACAAATGTTAATATCCTCAAAGAACCAGAAAGCCTGGGGAGATTCACTGTTGTGACAGTATGGCAATTAAAAAAATAAAAAAATAAAAAATCAATAGATTGCAGGGAGAAAAGCGATGGTAAATATGCTCTGTGCCAGACAGGATTCTGAGTCATGAAACTGAAGACTGTAATAAAAGTATGTGGAACAACTGCTGACATGGTATTGACACCTGAGATATTTGAAGGTAGGCACATACTTACCATAAGAAGGATTTCAGCAATGACAATAAGTTGCAATAAATGTTTTTCAGGACTTGACTAACAGCACTGTGCACTTCAAAAGATCAAATTCTTACACTTTCCGTAAAATAATTCTAATGCCTTATCTCAAAGGGCTGGTGATTTTTCACAGTCCAAACCCCTTTAATGCAACTGTTTGGCATAAAGGTCATTGAAAATGAGATCAGGGTCCATTCATGGTTTTCAGCTGCTCATGTATTGCAGTATGAGTCCAACACAGGAACTCAGATAAAAACATCAACAGAACTAGGAAGAAATAGCTGTTAAAGCACAGTGTCAAGATATTTGAAGTTAGCTGGATAATTGTATCATTTTCACATTTATTCTGTGGCATTCTAAGCCTGTTGATAAAATTTGGATTCTGATGCTGATCAAAATCTCTTTGTGTTTTTCTTGTGTCGTAATCCCATGACACCAGACCTAGACAAGAGATCCCAGCTCTCCTTTCGAGCACACGCAGAACACTCAGAAAGCTGCAATACTGAAAACATGTGACACTAATGTACAGGGTATTTTTAATTAACAAAGCTCTTAGGTGTTGCTGAAAGATCCATTTTGATATTTATCCCCCCTCATATTGACCTAAAACACTCCAGAGCTCCGTATTTATTTATACCACGCAGCTGGGACTAAGTTCCTCTGACATTTGAGAAGCTTTAAGAAGTTAAATTGTTGACAGGAACCATTGTGAAAAAAATGAGATTCTAACTCATTTAACACTTGAAGTAAGAACTTTCAAAGGTAAGAGGCAGAAACTTTACACGGCTGCTTAAATTATATGATAGTTTATTCCTGAGTGTTCTCAGTTCCTCTAATTCCTTAACATTGATGAATACTTGCATTAATTACTCCCCAAAGTAAGCTCTGATTCAAGAAAGCACTAAGGAACTTCATTAACTCCCTCCCCAATGATTTCAGCCAAATTTTCCCTCCTTATTGAGATGCACACACCTGAAACAACCCGAAATATTCTGTACCCTCGATTCTGCCTGCGATCGGCGCCAGCGCAAAGCTCCGAAAATCAACCCTAATGCAATACATCTTTAATTTATCTACAGCTGCTCCAAAAACTGCTTTGAATTGTGCCGTGTGCCACGTGTACATACGTATGCAGTAGTCCCCACTCTCGTAGTAGCCAGGGCAGCACTGGGAGCGTCGCCGGTACATCGTGCGCAGCCCCCTGCGATAGGCGGTTTTGTAGCTGATCCTGCACCACAAGACACAAAACCATTGGACACTATTGAAAATCAATGCCTCCTGCTGGAATGATATTTGTGTTAAATTATAGTAAGGGTGGCATTCAATAATTATTTTTAAATGCATGAAAGCTTTTTGATAATAAAAGCCACAATAAGGAAGAAATCGATACTTGTTTTGAAGCTGGAAATATGACTTGTGGTATAAACACAATGCTCGCGACAGTCACTGGAGCTCTTCCTGGGGCAGCTGCTGTCTTAAAACATTTTCCCAGTCCTGCTGCAAGGGCAAGGGGTTTCTTCAAGAATAAATGATTTATTTTTGCACATCAGCAAGGTCAGCCCTCATCGGTGGAAGGAGCAGAGTCTTCTGCAGAGACCACTGTGCCAGCTGCTGCACAAAAACCTACCACAGTGGCAACTGCTCTCAATACACAACTTGAGAAGTTAACCCCAAGTGATTTGTTCCTGCTTGCTAAACCTTCCAAGGCACTCATACATTGCAAAGTGACATTATAGTCCCAGATCAGTATTTAAAGCCTGTTTTCCCCACCACAATACTGTAGTCCACAGAAATTAAAAGGTGTTTAGCATTCTGTAGCATTCCTGCACTTCTTCATAGCATTAGCAAGGATACCACATTACAAAGGTAATATTTAACTGCATATTTAACAGCAAACACCTCAAAACAGCTTTGCTAGTTTATGGAAATTACCTAAACGGAACAAAATCTATTGTCCCTCATGTTAGATAAACGGATCGAATTTACTCTGCTGCATTCCAATCTATACAATATTCCAGAAAGCTCTGCAGCTCTGTTCACTTCCAAACACTGTAACACAGGAACTCAAAAGCCAAGTGCCACAGTCCCACAGGGACAGTGCTGAACAGCCTACTTGCAGCTGAATGCACGAGAGTTAAGATACCGATTGGCTTCTAAAACCCCCTTGAAAGATTGTGAATATTAGTGGGTATTTATTAGGATACTTTGGAATCAGAATGAAGATAACAGCAATATCCTGCAGCCCAGGAAAAATTAACTCTTTGGTACAAGTTTTTCATACAGTCTTAGAAATGGACCCATCTTCGTTTTACCTGATTTTCAGAGCGGATTTGGGTGCACTAACTCTAACACAGATCCATTCCTAATTATCACTAACCCTCAAGTGCCTGATTCTTCACAATTTAGGAGGTGCATGGACTTAGTTTTACAAACCTGGACATGCACCTATCACTTGGAAAAGAGAGTTGGTCATGTCTGGTCAGGGAATAAACACTTCCAATCCCATAGCAGAGCCAGTGGAAGGGTCATGGGGCCAATGACTCCATGAGGGACTGACTATGACTGGTCTCACTCAAACTTCAGGCAAAAATCTCTGTACTTCCATCAATGCCCTGGAATTCCAAACGCCCTGTCCTAAAACACATCTTTGTGTGCATATCTGTATTGGAGCACCACAAACATTTGGATAAACAAGAGGTATGTGAGGAGATGAAAAGGCAGAAGGAAAGTCAGGTTTCTGAGGATCAGCTCTTACCTGTGCCTGGTGCACTTGAACCAGTTGAGGATGTCTGTGCATCGTGTGTAATAGATCTGGTCAAAAGGATGAGCGTAAGATTCCTGCACGGTCACGGCGTAGCTGGGAGGGGACAAGGAAGGATGTGAGAGGCTGTTTGGTACCACATGAAAAGCTTCAGCTTCCTGTACCTGCTGCTCATGGAACCCCAGTATGAAACATTCACTCCAAGAATCTCAGAAATGTTGGGTATTAGCAAAGAGCAGAAAATGCTTCCTTCAGCTACAACTCTTTCTGAAAAGTTTGGAAATGCTTCTGACTTGGGCTTCATGACTGATATAGGCATAGAGATATCACTGTGAACAATAAACCACTCCCTTTAGGAAAAACCCCAAATGTTATTAAAATTCATGACAGTTTAGAAGGTGAAAAGGTGAATGGATATGGACAAAACCTGGGCAATTTGATGAGAAATCACAGAGCTCCAATGACAGCAAGAATTCAGCAATCTCCTTCCCAAAACGCTACTTAGCCATGCAAGAGGTTCTATGTTCATTATTGCTTGGGCCTCTCAAGTGATACGGGAACCCAAATCTCATGTTGGGGTCATGCCAGAGCACTGCCCCACAGTAGGGGTGTGCACAGCTCAAGGGACTCCTCCCAGGTTCTGATCTGGACACAGGCCCCACTTTATCAGATCTACAATACCTTTGGAGAACAGCACTCAAACCGTCCTAGGCAGGGCCAAGACCCAGGAGTTAGATCCTCTAGGTCACTCATTATATCGATTGTCTTAATTCTGCAGCTGATTTCCCTCTCATCAGCAGGACTGCAGATGTGATTAAGCCCTGGGAGATTGCACCCACAAGGTAATACCAAGATATTTGCTTGAAGGGTCTGATTGGCTTGAAATTGAAGATTGGGCTGCTGCTGCTCTGCTTGTCTTGTCCCTTCTAGACAGACCAAGATTCCCCTGGATGCTGCTTTGCCCTCTGTCACTGTTTGCTGGGTTTGACAATAATGTTTTTACTTCTGCTAACGCCAAAATATAAAATATTTACATTGCTCATTATTAATGTAAGACAGTAACACTTGCAAATCTCAATTATTATTTTACGATCCCGTTTATTATCCAGGAATAGCCCTAACAATCTTTTCCCTTTGATTTATTAACATCTAACTAACAAAGTCATCTTGGTCAGTACAACCAATCAATTTTGGTATTTAATTTTTGTTTCTCCTTGATTGGGTCTCTAGGTTGCTGACTTTCCTCAGACAAAATCAATATTTTATTCCTGTGCTCTGAATGAACTTGCAGCACACAGACTGCAAAATCCTTTTCCTGTACAGTCTTCACTTTGCAGTTGCATTATCTATAAACAGTTAATTCTCTAATTAAGGCCTCAAAACACAGTCACTAAAATATGATTCTATTTTTACCTTTGTTAAGAGGTTTATTTTGCTGAAGTGTACAGCAATTCAGATTGGTGTGGAATTGAACCAGAGAGCAGAACTGGAAATTTAGCAAGTTAAACTGAGAAGTATGGGACCTTTAGCCTCTGCAAACAGCTCCTGTGTGAGTGTGAACCCCATCAAAGGCTGTGGGTTTCTCTGTGCTCACAGGAACTGGCCTGCTCAGATCCACTTTTAGGACAAGGACACTGGAACAATAGAGAGAACAAGAAATTCCAGGGCCTTTCATGTTCAGTGCTTTCATCCACTCTTTGATGCCGGCACGAATTTGGCAGGAAGAGCCCCAAAGTTCAGGCCAGACAAAACCAGGATGCTGCAGCAGGAAGGGCTTCAAACTTTCTTGCTGGGCAACAACCAGAGAAAAGCAGGACAGAGCAAGGCCAGCATTTCTGGAGGTGATAAATGCAAACACTTCAGTGCACTCCTGTCGCTCACACTCTGGAGGAGCTTCCCAAAGGGCACAGGGGGATGTGGTCAACAGCTGCAACCTTAGAACCAACTCCTTGGGATGATCCAAACCCTCCAAGGCACTCAAAAGCACTATTTCTGTAAAGCAAATCCATGTCCTGTTCTGAGACGTGGTGGTATATAGCAACTTATGGCTCTCAGCTTGCCTTCTAAATGTAAAAATCTGAAATGGATAGTGGAAAAAAATAAAAATTGGTAGGTTACACATTACCTTTCCCAGTGACTACAAACATTTGGATCATCTGGATTTAGGGACAGAGCAGTTTTGAGCAGAAAAGTCAGAATAAGCCCTCTCAGAATCCACTGGAACAGCACATGTGCCACCATTGTTGTACCTAGATAAAGAGAAGAAAGTAGAGCCATTAAAGACAATTTTGAAGAAAATATCCTTCTAGGCCTTTTCCTCCTTGCTTTTATGCAAATCCAAATACTGTGGAGCTATTCAGAAACTGAAATACTTGAAAAAGCAATCAACTAAACAGTAAAATTCTTTAAAAGTTCAAATCCATTCTAAAATGAATTTATACATTTAAACCTAATAAAACCAATGAGTTTGATGATTAAGCCACCCAAGATACTGATAACCCCGATGATTCTTCCGAAGAACATTTCTGATACTGATTATTTTTATGACAGGCTGTCTGTACTGACAAATAAATCACTGAGGTATTAAAGCAATCTATTCTTCCATCAACCTACAGGCAAGTGGGACAATACCCAAATGCCCCCTTTGATTTATTTAAATGGGGTTTACAAGTGTCAATATGGGCTGGATGTGAGACTCGTGCTTATTGAGTGATGGAAGGAAAATCAATGCACTCCTCAAGCCTTGGATGGGGAATCACTGAGAATTACAGAGGTCGATGCATTGGGGCACATTACACAGAACACTGAACATGAAATAAAAATATTTGCATTGAAGCTGGAAAGAGGTTGGGCAAAATTCATTGGGTGTGGTCTCTTCATCACCTTACTGTTCATCTGTCAAAGGTACTGACTTACACCTGCTTGGGGCTTTGAAACCAAAGCTGTGGTGTTGGCCTAGAAGTATCCAATGGCACCAGTCAAAAATTCAAAATAGATAGAAAATAAACTTGCTTTTTTTGTAACAGCATTAGAGGTGTTAATCTGTAAAACATTAAGTCAGGAAAAAGTATTTTTAAATATCCATTTCAGGCATTTAGATGGACACATAATTCACCATTCAAATCAGAAGTCCTAGAAATTATTCCTGGCAACAAGATTGCCCTAAAAATAGATTGAATCTTCATATGATCATCAAAAAAACACATGGCTCATTGCCTCAGGGTCCAGAACAGCAAAGGGATGTCAAGAGGTTTGCTCTGCAGGGCCCTGATATACAGCCCAGCATAAAGAAGCCATCACAAAGCAGAATGAAGAGCCAGGAAAACTGCTCAGAAATTACCTCCTGACCCAAAGCCTTCTTAGCCAGTTCAAGGACACCCATTGCCTTCAGTGGATTCAAGTCAAAATCCCAGTGGGAGCAATAGCTCATCTTTTAAATTATTCCTAGAGCTCTGCTAAACCCAAAGATAGGTCTTAAGCCATGTAAGTCATATTAATGTTAATTAACATGATTTAATGCTAATGTTCCTCATGAAATGGATTTAAGTCAAGGAGTGACCATTTTTTACCCGTGGGCTTTTCCAAAGTCCCACAGCAACAATGCAAAAGCTTAGTCTGGAAATCCAGAGGGCTGACGAGGCAAGGACATATCTGTGGAAAAGCCGTTGCCTATCCTTGTCCTGGGCGCTGCTTCTCCATGGAGGAAAAGTGTCTGCAAGGGCTCAGCTGCCCAAAGTCCCACTGCCCAAACAGCCAGAGCCGTGGGAGAGCAGAGCTGAACGTTCCCTGAGCACGGCATGGACAACAGATGTGAGCTGCCCAAGGGGGAGGCTCCACAAGCTGCAGCCCTTGAACACAAATCCCTCCCAAAAACGCCGGGAGCCGTGACATTGGGCAGCACTGGAATAATGCCAAAGCACAGAGGACAAGTTTTCCTTGGCACTGTATTTCCAGGTTGTCATTTACCCTCCTTCTTCATCTCTGCACCTTTGGTACAGGGCAGGGCTGAGCAAAGGGGCTAAAGGAAAGCTCCTTCTGATGGACAGACATGGCCAAGGCAGGAGCAGGGCAAACCTGCTCCAGGAAATGCAAATCTTCAGAGAGGGCTTAAATCTAAACGTAGTTCTGTGCTCAGTGCTAACTTCTGGAGAACATCAGCAGCCTGGGTCTGTGCTACATTAATTACAGGCAGAAAGGCAGCCTGACTTTAAACCAGTAATTTATTGCCTGCATTTGCTTTCCATCAGTTATCAGAAGCGGAAAGGTAAATAATAATTAATTCAAGGTAGAAATCAAACTTCTCCCCCACTCCAATTTCTTCTCCTTTGGTACTGACTGAAGCCAGTGCCCTTGAGTTCAGGAGAAAGCAAACTTTCAAGAAAGATTTGCTTAGAATACACCAGATGCTAACAAAGAGGCTCTTAAGATCACTCATTCTTGCTGAAAATTACCAATTCCTTATATTGAATTTTATATCTCCTTTATATTAAAGTACTCCCTACAAAATAAAAATAAATGAGAATAGAGCCCTGCTGCCTCACTCACTCTAAAGAGAATGAGGTCTAAAGCAGCCCCTTATTTGAATTCTGTAGTTCTCAAAGACCTCAATTTGTTCTTAAGAAAATGATGCCTCAGTTTAGTTTTTAAACCAAACAAACGTCAGAGAATTATTTATAAGCCCTAATAGCAGCCAGAATATTTCTTTGCAGTGTTATTAGAAAGAGGTTCCAAATTGTTTTCTAAACTTTTAATGTTAATGCTATGTTATTATCTGTTTGTAAGGGAGCTGCTTTGTGCCATTAATTTCCTAACTTTGTAAGTCAGATCGAAGATCAGAACCATCCAACTCCCCAAATCCAGCAGAACCTCATTCATCTCAAGTGTCTCTTTTTGTAACTCAAATGAAATATTTCACTTTGATCACTGGTAATAGAAAAGCCCTCACACCAAAATGGAATGGTTGCTATTACAGGAGTCAGAATAAAACTCTAAAAATAGGAGCACATATATTAAAAACCAACATCAAAAAAGAATCCAGTAATGACATCTAACACTGGGCTTTCAGCTTTCACTGCTCACCACAGCACACAGGAAATTCCTGCCTTGCTCCCAGTGTTTGGGACAGATTCTCCAAGGAGGCAGCACCAGCCTTGAGAGGAACAACGCCTGTAACTTCATTAAAGCTCCAGCCAAATTATGCAAACACCTCCAGTGTCTGCCACTCTCCCAGGACAGGCAGCCCTGGGAGCTGAACACCAAAACAAATGACACAAAGGTCCTCTGTGCAACCCCCACGTGGACTCTTAACTTTTTGTCTCTCCAGGCCTAATATTTCTTTTCAGGAGTGAAAGAAGTGAATTTAGGTAAAATTTGGCAAGAGTCTTTCAATCCAAAGGACAACCTGGTGGTTTCTCACAAGTGTCTCACTCTGTTAATTATAACTGATTAGGTATCTGGTACCCCTTAGGCCATTTCCTCTTTTTTTGAAAAATGTCAGTATTTCACCTACAATATTGATACAAGTCAGTGGTTCCATCACAAAAGAAAGGAAATTCCCCAATCTTTGCTACAGAAAAACTAGCAGAAGGCAAATCATTACTTTATTTGTCTGTGGAGTGTCTTTACAAAAACTTTCTGTGAGGAAACTGTGCTGGGGTTTGCAAAGAGACCACGAGATGCAGATGATCCTTTAAACCTGATGAACACGAGAGTGTGGAAAAAGCAGGTCTGATACCCTCCTGCAGCAGCACCTCTGAGGGTAGGACCTACCTGCAAAGAAAATAAGACCTCGAAGAATCCTTGCTGGGTGAAATAAATATCCTGTAAAGCTTTTTCTAGGTGTCGAGGACCTGGTTTTGGTAACATTCTTACGAAAAAAAGAGCCATATGTACTTTAAGTGGCCGAGGGGAGAAAAAGAAACCCAAAACTACAGGTTCAATTTCTCCTCTGCTGCCTTGGCTGACAGGCTAGAAAATCTAACTAAAAATGACCATTAGAGACTTTCCTGTTCGGGGCCAGAAGTGGTGAAACATTTCATTTTGACATCTCTGTCATAAAATATTTCATAACATGACTTTGACATGACATTCAAACAGAGTTTCCAGTCCATGACAGAGTTCTAAATTGAATGTTTTTTCTCTCAATTTGGGATGAAGTGAGCTTTAAACCAAAGGAAAAAAAAAACCTAATTTTGTGTCTAGCTGTAAGCAGAGGTGTCTTTCACTAGCACAAAACATTCTTTAATCCTTATGTTCTTTTGAAGCTCATAATGTCTAAATGTTCACGCAGTCAGTTAACCTCAGCTGAATTTTCCCCACAAATTTCCAAGTCATGCATTTAGCAAAGAGCCATGTTAAAAAGTCTTACCTTAAAGTGCTAAAAATTCCCAGTGGATCCTGTTTTTCCAGCTCCCCAGCACATGGAGACGCACGGCACATCAACAGGAGAGCGGGAGAAAGCTCTTGGGGAGTTGCTTGGCCCTGTGAGCGATCAGGAAAAGCAGAAAAATGGGTCAGAGGAAATGTGTTTGGGGGTCTGGAAACAAATCAAGGCAGAAATGAGATGAAACATTCTAAATAATTAGATAACAGAACATAATTGTGCTATTTCAGACCAATCTCACTATCCTGCTTTCAGGCAAGAGCACGGGACTCGGAAAGAGTGCAAGAACATGGGGGATATGACACATCCCTCTTACACCCCCCCAGCCTCCAGAAATGTGTTTCCTATCCCTTCCTACCTAATTTTGTTCCCATATTTTCCTTCTTTAATAGCCTAACAAGAAAGTCCAGTTTCTTTCAGGAAGTTTGATGTAAGACCTGGAAATCTAACTGCACCTCTTTGAGGCACATGTTTCCTTCAAAGAGCTTCCACAAGTTAAGGCTTTACAAAAGAAGGTTTTACAAAGCCGTGTTGATTCTTCATAAATGTATTATATGCATCAAGATAAATAATTCTGTTCTTAACTCTAGTTTCTACCAAATAGGAAAAGGAGGTGTGCCAAAATTAAAATGGATCCTAGTATTTGTGTGGGAGCGATAGAGGAAAATGCAAGAGAGTGGTTGAGCCAGGAAACAAAAAGTTGGATTTCACTGGAGAAGCATTAAAGTGACGGAGTGTTTGCTGATTACACTATTTTAGTCTCTAAGTAGTAGCAAGCTTCCAACAAGCTGCCCTTGGTGGCATTCCTTCTTCTCATCCCATCTGAAATTTTCATGATCGTTTAGGCAAGGGATCATTTAAACACACACCTCATTTGGCTCCGCATCAGATTTTGTTCGAAACAAGCTGTTATGAAAGCTAAATGAGGCCATGAGTTTCAAAACTGATCAGGGTTTTTTGGATGCCTCCATTTATGATTAATAACTTGAGATACCATGAAAGGAGTGGGTAATTCGCAGAGCTCAGGATACCTGCTCAGAACAGCTTGTTTTAATCTGGGCAGTCAAGAACAAATCCATTCAACCTCACCAGTCACCTCTAAAAGTTGTTGTCATGACCAACAGAAATATTGCCAGTGACAGGTTGTGGTTTTGTTTGTTTTTTAATGAAAATTTAAAGCTGTTTTAAACAGATAAACACTTCCAGGAAGGATCAGGTACTGAATACAAAAGCACTGACAATGTGATTCTTATCATCTGAGCACAGAGAAATTCAGGTGATGGAAGAAGTAGCAGAAATGGCAAACTGTGCCCTGGGCTGCTGCGCTCCCTCCACTGGCACCTTCCACGATTAGTGCAGGAGACAGGAGACAACAATTAACATGTAATTAACATGACATGGGAAATGAAAGAATAAACTCAAGAGTCTGAGATTTTCACACCTTACGGGGAAGTCATCAAGGAAAAATACGAAGAGCTGCATTCCTGTGTGCTCAGTCTCAGCAGCCACCACCTCTGCTACATCATCCCGTGAACAGGGTGCTCTGCAGTACCAACAAAGGAACCAATGCTGTTTCCCAAGATCTCATTTTAGAGGCTCTAATTTAAAGTCTGAATAAACACACCAGGGTCATAATTGCTGGAGTGCCCTCATGACTCTCCCTTATGCTCTCTGAACCACACTTGCTCAGTTTTCCAAAACTGGGTTGGGGGTCTGATTTCAGTGGCATCTGAACATCCAAAACTCTTAAGTTGCTTTAAATTTTTGAGCTCTAAAATACACTAGTGTGAGTTGTAGTTGTTACAGTGAGCACTGTTACAGTTCCAGGGATAACTTATGAAGTCTGAAGATCTGCTTCAGTGCTGACACTCTTCTGAGCTGACTTCTGGAGTCATCAGGAGTTTGGCCACAGCTAAGTGAGAATAAATAATGAAGTAAGTGCTTCTTAATCTATCAAATGTTATTTTTGGAAGCTCAGGCTTGTTCCTTCAGTGCTCTCAGAGGAAAACTGGGTCAAAATACAACAGAGATGTGTCAGAGGCAAGGAATGTGGGCAATTTCTTCAGTTATGGCTAATGAAATATGTTTATCAAGACAAAGGCAGGTGGATGTGCCTGGGCCTCTGTTTAAATCACACTGGCAAAGATTTCAGGCCTGGCACTGCCTTAGCTGGGTGGGCTGGGCTGAGGTGGCTCAAATGCCCCCCAAGTTCTGCATCCAGTGTTTTCCACCTGAGCCCATGCTAACGCTGGAACTTCAGATGGAATGAAGGACATGCAAGTTCTCAGCGTCTCCGTATCTTCTCCAAGGGAAGAGGACTGGCCAACCTGCCAGGTGCTTTGAAAATAAGCTTGTGACAAACTGAAAAGTGTTAATTCTCTGAAGCAACCACGTGCAAACATGTTTGGCATTCACCATCCACTCCGTGAGATTATCAGCAACATATAAAGAAGTGCAAACTTGATTTTTTCAGATGTTACACAGACTCCGTGAACACTCGTGCAAAGCACAACTACCCATCCAAAAGCTCTTATTCACTACAATGCTAAACTTCTTTTTCTTAAATAATTGAACAGTTAATCAATAGTCCAGCAGAAATATAATGAAAATATTGCATTAGCAACACCTAAAAACATTGCTGAAGCAGTGCCCAAATCCACATAATTGCTGGCTCCTTTTCAGAAAGGTCGGCTTGGAAAGAGATTTTCTGTGATTTTCTGCCCATAATTTTGTACTTGTACTCGACTACCAGTGTAAAACTGGAAGCCAGCCCTTTGAACATTTGGCCCTTGAAGTTATTAATCCAAGCTCAAGCCCAGTGGAAGGTTTGGGCTCCTGGTAGTGCCTAAGCCTGAGCTGCCCTTCCAAGCGCTGCCAGTCGGGACAGGGGCACGGCTGACACTACACCGGCACCTTCTGCCAAAAGCCACTCGGTGCTGGAAGGCAGAATCCTGGTCCCCTGGAGGATTTTAATACAGGCAATGTCCTGCAGGCTGGGACACCCTCCTGGGGCAGCTTCCTCTGAACCCTCTCCCTTAAAACCTGGCGAACCAGGAAAGTCAGGAAGAGGCGCTTTGTGCCTTTGGCTGCTCCCTCCACCTGGATGTCTCGGGGTGATTCCATGACCATACTGTATTCCCCATCGCCCGCCTGATCTCTAGTGCACCTTTAAATTGCAAAGCGGGGAGAGAGAAGCCGAGAGAACTCCTCAAAGCGGCCAGCTTGACCTTGTAACTAGAATGTTTTGCATTCTTTTCTCTCCCAATTCTGACAATATTTTGCTGGTTAGAGGACTTTTGCTCGCTAGTCTCCTCAGCTTTCAGTGGAGCAGGGACTGTGATCTGCCTCAGCGGCTTCTGTTCCTTTTTGGGCTGTTTTTGGCTTGCTTTTCATCCCAGACCAGCTCCCATCTCCGGCCCTGCTCAGCGGGACCCTCCAAGGGGGATCGTCGGACCCTGCCCGGCCCGGCCCAGCTCAGGACTGCAGGTTGTACCTACAGAAAGAACTCTAAAATCCATAGTCCGCCTTTAGGGGACAGGGGAGAGGGTTTCAATATCCTTTTTTCCCCGTGACAGCGGAGGACTCTGTTTGTTAAATAAATAGGGTTTTTTTCACTTTCACTCGAGAAATTATTTTCCCGAACCCGTGGGGGAGGTGCTCCCGGGGCCTGCTTGCCTGGCAGGCCGGAGAGAGAGAGAGAGACACCCCTTTTGGGTTGTTTCCTCCTGGATTTGTGTCCACCCTGGCACAGTGGAGCTGCCGTGGGGGTGGCCAGGAAGGAGCCCGGCTCCGTGTCCCCTCCACTGCTCCCACAGCTCTCCGAGCGGAGAGTTAAAGCTGCTGGAAACTGTGTGGGGAGTCACACTGGCTCCCGATTGAGCAGTGTATTTATATTCCTTGGCCCATGCATTTTCGGAGATGCCTCCACAGACATTCCATCAGGAGAGAAAGTGGCTGACACTCATCAAAAAGCTCATCTCTGAGGAGCCAAATGAGCTTGAATTGAGCTCACACACAGCCACCCACCCAACCCATGTGCAAGATGGCAAACAATTACAGCATATGCTTCCTTAGACACTTAGAGCAACAAAGGCCTTGAATCCCCAGAACACCCAGGATAAATAAAGCAACCCAAGTGTTACAGCCATGCCCAGATGAGGAATAATGTTGCTAAATATTTAGTTTAGAAACCTCAACTATTTATTTCAACAGACTTTTTTACAGCATTTAAAGAGTGCACATAAAGTTGACCTGAAAATGAGCGTAACAAGCAATAAAATAAAAGGATGTTCAATAGACACACAGTGAAATAAATTAACTGTGATCCGTGAAAGTGCTGTGAAAGTCAGAAAAAAAAAAGCAGTTTGATGATGTAAAATATCCTTTACAGTTATATATTTTTAAAAATTACTTCTATTTGTCAAGAACAATTGACCCTTTCTTTTTGTCTTCATTTATCTCAGAGGAAAATAAAATGAAACGAACAGCAAAAAAGTCCCAAGTACAGTGAACAGCTGAGCCAAGGACAAATTAAGTAACACAGATTGATGGCTGTTGATCTACAGCAGTACCATCACATCCCAATGCTACAGCTCATATTTCATTTAAAGACCCATCTCTTCCAGAAACAGTGCAGTATTTATGGGAGAAGGCTGATTTGCAAGCCTTGGAGCTGCACCGAGAATCCAGATTCAGTTTTTCCAATTTGGCTTTAAAGTTGGTGAATTCCTTGGACTTTCAAGGTACTGATCCAGCTAAAACGAAACCAAACACTGGAATAAAATGAACACTGAGACTAAACAGGTATTTTTAAAAAATGCTGCAGGCAGGGCAGAGCTTTTTATCTTCAGTATCTTCACAAGGCAGTAAAGAAATAATGTTTGCTGCCTCTGCATCTCCACCTTTATTGACCCCACCAGTCCAACAGCATGCTATCCTCAGCTGTTCTCCTGGGGTTTTTTCCAGAGCTTTATCCTCCCTGGCATTCCCTGTTACAGCAGCACGCAGGTTCCCTCTTCCTGCAGTCCATGCCCCTCTCAGCCTCTTGAAACCTTAATCTAAGAGTTTTTAATTTCATAGCTATTAAAGACTTTGATATCCCAGACAGAACATAACTTCTTCTGTGGATGTCTGCTAAGTATAAGATAAACGCTCAATCAATTTTTAGATTTCTAATGGCTTAAGAATTAGAGTGGCCGTGTAAAAACTGCCAATTTTACTTGAAATACAAGAGCTTTCCTCAGAAGCTGCAATAATCCTTTGTGCTTTCCTGTGTTTCTTACAGGACACATCTGGAACATTGCCAATACTGGAGGATTGATATTTGGTTCAATCAAAGCCCCAAGTTAGAGGTCCACAAAATGTATCTGATTTTCAGAGCACGCACAAGTCTCTGTCTGAGAATCAGGCTGGTTACTCAGGTGCCTGGCTATAAACTCCCAGATTCAGGCATCCAACACATAAAACAGGCTGAACAGATGTGCCCTTCTCTAGGACACAAAGCTGAAGCCATGGAGAAGGCGTGTGAAGATCTCTGCCATCCCTGCTGGATTCCCCTGTGAACCACAAAGGAGGAGTGAGGGCACTCAAGGGCTGTCTCTGGGGCTGGGGAAGGTCTCTGCAAGAAGTAAAACATCCCTGCAATCCAGACTTAAACTTGAATCTCTCGACCACCCAGCACTGAGGGTGGGCCCTCAGGCTACAGCACCACAGAGCCCCTGAAGAGGCTCTGTGCAGCTGCTGCACCTTCACTCAGAGGGGTCTCAGTGCGCTGAGATGGGCAACAGCAGCAGCTGCAAATGCTCTTCGATAACAGCCAGGTCCTATGGCTCTGTGCCTGCTTTCTCCTCTGTGCAGAGCAGAGAAGCAAAGGGACTGTGCCCAAAACTCCCAGCAGACCTAAACAGTCCTCCAAAATATCGTCACCTTTCCAGGAACCATCACAGACCCTGTTAGAGCAGTAACTGGAGAGATAAATGAGAACATGACCCCAGCCTTATTTAATTTCACATCACTATGCAAAGCTCTTGACTCTGCTGTCTCCATGACCTACTTTATCTATTGTTTATTTCTTTTTTTTTTTTCTTTTTCCAGGAAACTCTTCATTAGGGATAAAAGCACCTGGCTTACAGTAACAGGGCACTGTGCAAAATGTCTGTCAAAAAGTCCAGGGAGGAACACTCATAAACACATCAGGAAGAGCAAATCCACAAAGAACTGTGGGACTGCAAGGGAGTATCTTAGGTAGAAGTAAGGCAAGGAAGATGCAAGGGCCAAAGTCTCTGCTGGTGTAAATGGCTGAAGTCCATTGAGTTCACCGTGCCAGTTTGAATCTGGGGAGAATTTGGATGAGCCAGCTCAGTCCGATGCAGATGGCACTGGAGCTACTCAGGTTGGAGCCAGAGTCTGTTCTCTGGCAGGAAAATGGGAGCTGGGAAAACCACTACGGACAAAACCAGACCTGAACAACTGGCGCATGAAACTGCCTTGGCTTCCTCCTCCTCCTCTTCCTAAATTTGACACTAAAAACTTATTTAACTGCTTTGAGAAAAAAGGTTAATGAAAACTATAAAAGAGAGAGTAATATGGGGTAATTTATGGGGTAATTCTAGGACTTCATTTCCTTCATTTTCAGATGCACTAATTAAGGTTTCTTTCTATAAGGTAAGAGAAGCACAGTTTCCTCTGTGTTCTTTTCACATCATGTATGTACCATCTGCTGAGACCTCTTACTGAACCCTCTCCAGACCTTCTTCTCAGCTCCACTGCTCTCAGATGATCAAGGACAACACTTCACTACCAGTCCTTTATCAATCTCCCTGCAGAGGCCAAAAAATCAGAACTTAAAAGTTGCTTATATATCTTTGAATATAGTGCAATGTAAGCTGAACACAGCTCAGTCTGTGTTGAGGTTCTCTGAGCAAACATCACTTATCCTGCTACACAAAACCAAGCCCAAGTCCTCCTCTCCACAAAGTGGGCACACGAGGTGCTGGCTGGCAGGAAACAAAGGAACTCTCCATTTTCCTCCCCTCTCCCGTCAGATACCGGCTTCAGCACAGTCAGAAAAGAAAAAAGGCACAAGCCTTGAGACTTTTATTTTTCTTAGCACCACACTTTTCCACACATAATATTTGTAAGTGTGAGCTGATGTTGGTCTCCCTTGCAGAACACAGCAGTGATGAAGGGTTTCTAATCTCCCCACAGATTATTGCCCTCCTCCCACCTGCTCCAGTTCTTTAGGTATATGCTGTGAGTTCTGTTTCCCTCCTCAGCCATTTTCCTGACCATCCTCTTCTAGGTGTTGTTATTTCACACACTGCCATCCAAAACCCCTCAGGAGAATTCCACTCAGAATTCCATGGGAACTTCTTCCCAGGATCAGCAGCCACTTGCCACATCCCCTTCACAGGACTCACTGCAGGCAATTGTATCTCTATTTATTTAAACTTCAGCCCAACTCACTCGGTCTCCAAGGGAACCTGTGCAGCTTCTATGCTCTAAGCTATGAATTCCAGCACCTGCTGGGACTCCAGGAGTGTCATGAGCTGCAGGGTAAAGGGTCAAGATTGTATAATTTAGTGATCCCTCCTTTGCCACAGAACAAACAAGTTGTCTCTGTGCATGAAAACGTTCGAGTGGAAGCAGCACTGGTGATTGTAAACTCTCTTCTGGCCACTCATTAGAATGTCAGCACACCACTCTTGTGTCTTACCACCTCTTCCTCCTCCTTCCTTCATCCATGGCATTGCTTCCTTTCATGGAATGCCTTTCTTCAGATATGGAGAAGCTAAATTCCAGCTCATCTCTTCCTAACCCAACTGTTTCCATGATTTACTGCTGCTATAGCTGGGCCACACAAAGCTGGAGATGTTTAAGAGGTGTGTATGAGCCAGAGAAATCACTGTCCAATTAAAAACTGCCACGAGGTAAACAGAAAAACACAGCACCAAAATACCTGAATAAATCATTGATCACTGGTTTATAACCTGGGCTATTCAAAGAACTCCAGAACTGCTCCTTACACTGATTTTTGAGGAATGTGCTGTTAATACACCTTGAAATATCTCTTGGGTTTTCTACCAAGTGGAAAAGACGCCACAGTGTGTCCTCCTCATCTGCTGAGGAATGAAAGCCCTCATCCTCTGCCAAAGCAGACACAGACACAAATGGATCCAGGGAGAGGATGTGTTTTGCTCGTCTGTTTATTTGTTTAAGCTTGGAGCCCACCCACCAGCCCAGACATTCATTTCTCAGCCTGTTTCAATTCTTTGATTTGCTAACTAGGAAGTCAAACAGAAGGTGGGAGTAGGAATGAGTAGGTGGGAACCAGAGCAGCCAGAAGTTTTTAGAATGTTATTCTAAGAGCTTAAAAATCTGAAAATCGGGAGTTGATTTTAAAAAATTACTGTAAATGTCTCCTTTTTCAGACACTTTTTTTTTTAGAATACTGACTCTGACCGAGATTTTTATCTGTCTGTAAGTTCCTCCTCTGAAGGATTTAGTCCAAATGACCCCCTTAAATCTTTACATCTCACTGAAAACAGGCACAAAAAGTCCAGCTGGAAATCTGGATAGCAGTTTACCTCTAAAAGACGTTCAACCTTCACAATTTAAACAAAATATTTACTAGTAATGTCTCACTTTACTATCATGAATCGGGAGTAAATTGAAATTTCATGCAACTGAATAGGCTAATCACATACACAGACACATACTTTAAAATCTAGGCTTTTCATGTTCTTAAGTATAAGCAATTAAGGGTAAGAGTAACATTTCATAATTATGTCATTGATCTCAATTCCTTTTCATTTTCCTATGAAAGCACTAAACTTACATAAGACACATCTGAGGTTGTTCCTGTTGCTCAGATCCACATTTATTCTAATCAAATATTCACCTCATGGCTTGTTCTGGGTTGGTTTGGGTTTTTTTCAGTTTTTGCCTTCACAAGAAATTAAAATTTGGAAAGTCTGAACGTATCATTAACTTTGAAAAAAGTACTAAAAACTCATACTCATTTAAAAAAAAAATAAAAAGTCATAGGGAGCTATGGGAAATTCTGTCTTAGGCTGGCCTACTAATTAAAATCAACTATGCCACATTATTTCCACTGTTCAAAAGTATCCGCCTACAGATCTAAAATCTTTTCCGAATGATTAAAATCAAGAGCGGAAAAAAAAAAATCCCAAACCTCTTTCCTCTTTCATGTGGAGCCACACAGAACACACTTTTTGCAGCTTTCAGAGTCCATTAAAGCATCACCTTTGAAAACAGATGCACAAGCAGGCCCAGGAGTGATTTATGCGAGCGGGAGGCTCAGAACCGCCAGCGACTCCTCATGTTCAAAGCACCCCCAGCAGGCGCAGCGAGGTCCACTTTGGATCACTCGTAATGAGGATTCCTCAGACCAGAAAATCAATAATACAATTAGTAAACGGCATGTTATTTCTCAGAATCTTGCTGCAACTTATCCGCCTTTGATCAAGCCGAGTTGACTGCTAATGACATTTAATATTAATTAATGAAAATGCATGTGATAAAAAGTTCTCTGGAGAATTATCTAATTATGTATCATAAAAAAATGAAGTCGGTAGTAACTGCAATTTATGTTTAGATCAATGGCTATTGTTTAGGACACTCTAATAAGACATTGGGACTATGAGTTACCTTTAGCTCCACTTTCTCCTGCCTTACAGAGCCACTTAGAGCAGATGAGCCTCGTCGTTAATGAGTTTTGTCTCATTTACAACACCAAGGGCTGCAGGTAAATCCTCCCTCAGCTCTGGGACAGCACCTATAGAATATTTGATGAAATTCACTTCTCTTTTGACAATGGGTGATTGACAGCAAACCATCACGACTGAAGGTACTGACAAAATAAATAACTGTGGAGATTAAGCAGGATTTCAAAGGAACAACTGCAATCCTTAGGGAACAACGATTACAGAAAGGCAAAGTATTTCATTAACTCATAGAAATGCAACACTTTGCTGCCTCTCACTTTGACTGCCTGAGACCCCAGCTACTGAGAAACATTTGCATTTAAAAATATTCCAATTTGATCTAGCACGTCTAAGTAACTTCTCATGATTGTCAGGCACAGGACAAAGGCAAAGGGGAATTTTTTCATTATTATGAAACACTGTGGAATTCACCAGAAACATCATACCTGGTTTAATAGATCTGGTTCTAAGCTAGAAAGGAAGGGTGGAATAAATGTATTGTGTTAAAACCATAGGGCAGAGTCTATGGTTAATATGTCATGTCAGTTAGCTCCCATTTCCCAAGACACTTTGGCTTTGGAGAACAAATATCTATAAATTGGGAAATATAAATCCTAATGCTCTTGCTTTCTCTCAGCCATGTATGGTAACTGAGCCCTGGGTTTGGGGAGATTATTCTAATCCCAGAACCTGAGTACACACCTGACTTGCAACAGCCTTTTCCAATGCAGGTGAGTAAAAAAGGAACAGCTGTCATGTGATCTCACTCTTCTCTCTAATAACCAGACAGAGTAGTATAAAAATACCCAGAAATTGTCAATATTCTTACAGCAGCTCCATTAATTCCACATGGGACATTCCCTGTTGTTCACTGGCACACTCTTGTCAGTGTGAGTGGGGAACAATGAATTTAGAAGTAAACTAAGGTTTGCAATGATCTAAATTCCTGGGAAAAAAAATAATAATCTCGCTGCATCTCTCCCAGTTTGGTTTCTTTTGAAAGACAACGTGTGAAATTGCTGAGAGCAGAACATTGGCTAAATAGGTGCCACTTGTTCTTGCCCCAGATGTGAAGGAGCTGGTTGCTCTCAATACAAAGTGATTAATGATTGCTTGCAATCAGCCCTGGAAATCATTGGCATTGAGTGACAGAATGATTCTGTGACATCACACAGCCTCACATCTGATGCTTGTTCTCAGCCACGTTGCTCCTTGTGCTGCCATTTTTGGCTCAAAAAAATTATGGCCTTTATGATGTTCATGAATAAACAAGTTTTCACACAAGAGAGGTTTCTATTTCTTTCTGCCAAATCTATTCTTCTGTTCCCTGGCGACCTCTCCCATCCCCACTCTACCTTGTAGAAGCCCTGCCTTGTACAACGGTTCTGACATTTTTCCATCTCTGCACAAAAATACCTCATTGAATCAGTCCTGGAACCCCTGACTGCAACCAGATCTCCTCTGTCACATCCAAATAATGAGCCTCTGCCTTACAGCAAAGATTCACATTATTTTAGTTAATTGCAGTTAATCTTTGTGGTTATTTTATTACATTTCTTGCTGGTTTTGCAGTGCACAAGGTCATCCTGTTCCTCCTCTATTAAAACCCACCCTGGTACTGAGAAGCTCATTAGTCCCTCAGATTAAACATGGAATGCTATTATAGCAAGCAAGGAACAGGCAAGAACTCTGATACCTCAGCTTTCCCAGCTGAAACCCCCAAAATATAATAAATAAGGAAAAAAAAATACAAAGGATTCTAGAGTCAAGCATTCAAGTTACCAAATTCTTCTTAATCTCATCAAGTCATCTTTTATCATCAAAATTTTACATCTAGAAAACAGAAATACAGCCTCTGGGTTCTGCATTCATATTAATTAGAGGCTAAAGAGAATTTCATGAAGAAATAGCTGGATGCTCATAATTCAAGATATAGAAGTGAAACTCAGCTTGATAAACTTGCTCCCTGTATTTCATTATCTGCATTTTACTTCAGTGTAACTTGTACCAGCATAAGCAACGGGGAAGAACTCCTGCTTGGAAAATAATCTGTGGAAATTTCTAGAGAAGTTTTCTGGCCCAGTCTGCAGTGGGTCCTTGTGCTCAGTGCCCAGCACAACCAGTATGACCAGTATGACCAGTACGGGGCAGGCCTGTGAGCGCTGGGAACCACGGCGGCAGCAGTGACGCCTCGGAAGGAAATGATGTTTAAGTCTTAGGAAAAGATGGAGCAACATCATAACTGTCAGAGCAATTTTGCACCTTGGTAGCTGAACACCTGAACTGCTGCTCATTTTTGCAGTGGAATTATTCCCAGTTTCTCTCTGCTCGGCTCTGAATCAGCTCAGAGATGTGTCATAAACAATGTTTGCCTCAAAGAGCCACGTGGGCCAGCGCCGAGGAGGGACTTAATGAGGAGACAGTAGTTCCATAAAAAAATAAAAATAAAGAGCTTGGTTCATTTTCTGTAAACATCTGAGTTGTAAATAACTGTAGGCAGGATAGCATTAGACTGCCTCTCACTTAATGTCATAAAGATTGAGTTCTTAATTTTAATTTAGTGCCACCATAATTTTCAGTTTGCATGGGAACATAATCTTACAGTCTGTTACCAGGTACGTCAGGAATGTAGCAGAAATTATAACATTCTTATACTTTTCACAGGAAAAACTGAGTAAACATCTGTATTTGTCAGGTATTGTTAAAGGATTTTCCTAGTTCAGTAGCAGTGCACAAAGAAAGTTTGATTTCAAAATAAAAACCCAGACAACTTATTTAATATATCAATTTTCCAGATTCAAAACAGTTTAATTATTTTCATGGTCTAAAAGAAATCTTAAAAAAATATGTGAGGTACAAAAGAATAATTTGTTTCCAAAGGTTAATCCTTCAAAAAGCCACAGGGAAGGAGACTCAGGATGCAGAAATCATTAATGGTCGAGCAATTGCTGAGTTCTATTCCTAGAAACAAAGAAATAAGGTACAGCTGTGTCCCAGAAGCAGGGGAGTTGTGGCTGACCTGCCAGGAGGACTGGAAAAGGCTCATTCAGAATCTAATCAAACTGCTGGTGTGGGGAAGGTAAGGATTGAGCACAGTTTTCTAGAAAACGCTATTTAAATGGTTCCAGTCGCATTTTTCTGCTTGATCTCTTTCTTTAAGATATTTTGATTCCTGTTTTCATTTTCCTGGAACTGCCCTCAAAGAGCCAAGCGAGTCAGACCCTCACACCAACGATCCCAGTGCCCAGTTAGGGATGGATGTGCAGGAAGAGGATCCATGAGGAGCTGACCCTCTGCAGGAGCGAGCCCAGGCGGGTGGAGAACACCCACACCCCACACCTTGCTCAAGAGCAGGAGGGTAAAATGCAGCCCTAGCAAAAGTACTGAGGAGCACAAGGCAAAGAAAGCAGCAACTGCCAATCCAGCCTCGAGGGAAAAAAACGTCCTTCCAGGAGCCTAAAATGTGCCATGGCTGTGCTGGTGAGAGCCCAGTCTCTAGCTGTCCTCATTCCTGATGAGGAAAACGCTCACTCCCTGCCTGTGGATCCTGACACGCAACCTTAAGGGTGCTCGGAGCCTAAAATGTGCCATGGCTGTGCTGGTGAGAGCCCAGTCTCTGGCTGTCCTCATTCCTGATGAGGAAAACGCTCACTTGCTGCCTGTGGCTCCTGACACGCAACCTTAAGGATGCTCAGAGCCTCTTCATTTTGTTGCAAAATATTACGCAGAAGAAACACAGCACTGATACAGTTTTCTCTTACCTTACTCCTAAGGAATCCTGCAGAGTCCTGAAAAAGCAAGACCAGGTGTGTGAAGTGTTTCTCTCCTGGATGTGGGTGATAAGCCAGAAAGTTATTGGGCACCAGGCCAGGGGGAGGGAGCAGGGACAAAGAAATGAATGGGAGCAGAGGTAATTATAGCACTTATTTCGATTAGGTGCAGATCACCAATGAACTCTTTTGCCACTTGTTTTCTCCTCAGGGAAATCTCACTTCCCCAGCTTTAATTTAATCATGCGAAAAATATGTCAAGTATTGATTTTAACTAGAAACTAAAGTCTACTACAAGAATGTTCACATTAACACTATCACTCAGACATGACCTGGAAGAAATCCTCTGTTTGTCTTTCTTCATCCTGATTCCTGAACAGACTGTCTTACAGAGAACAGCATGTTCAAACTTACAAACATCAGTTTGGGTGATGAAGAGTCCAGGAGGGAATTTGTTAAACCACTAAATTTACGTTGCTTGTAATTCTAAGTATAACCAAACGACACATCTTCCAGCTCTGAGAGCAGAACACAATAAAGCCTCTGAGGAAGTGCTGCATATCAACACAGATTTCAATTTATTGCAGTTTGAAATAATATTCCAGTCAAGTCTAAAAGTCAGAGAATTTGTCAGAAACGCTGTGAAAATCCTAAAATGGTGCTGTTTGTTCATGACCCTTGAGAAATGAAAGAAACAAGTGACACACAGTCACAATGCATTAGACTGCAAAGCAGGAACAGGAAATTAATGGATGGAGGATTCTAAAAGTGACCCTCTGCCACTCCTGCCCACCTGCCCACCTGCCCACACTCTGCCCTTTGCTCTTTTGTCCGTTCCAGACCCACATCGATGGCACATTTTGAAACTTATCAGTGTTAGAGAAAGGCACTATGTAGTTTCAAGTCCTTGAGAAAGTTCCCAAGATGTCAAAGATTTGAAATTAATTCAGACCTTTTAGAGGAGAAGTAACAGTGAGTGCTTTACCACACACCTGTCCGTAATAGTTCTGTCATGCTGTAGCCCCCAAACTCATGCAGAGAGCCAGAAGCTCAAGCCCCTGGCCTTAATCAAGAACAGGCCTGAGAAACGGAGTCGGTTCCCATCCAGATGCTGGCAACTGGAGGCGAGCAGCTCTCCTCGTGTGAGCAGGATTCTCCCTCCCCAGAGGCAGTAGACATGCTCTGCCAAGGACAATGTCCCGTTTGACAGCCTCTAAGGAAGCGCTGCCTGTGCCCAGCCAGCCCTCGCTCTGCCTGCTGAGCCCTGCTCAGGGCTGCAGGGTCAGGCTGGCGCTGGGGCGTTTGTGCTCCCAGAGAAACCCGTGCTCCCCAGTCCGTCCTGGAGCTGCTCTTGCGTTTTGCAGGTTGTGTCGTGTTCTAATTTATCTGTACCCCTGCAAGGGAAAAAAACTCTCAGGTCAAAATCAAAGGAAAAAACAACCAGGTTTGCAGAACCTCACTGAAGGCATTCAAGAGCTGAATGGTTCTACTTAGACTAAATTAACTTTATACAGCCTGGTTTTACTCATGAGTTCTACTTGATTCGGAAGAAGTCAGGATTAACAGTATTATGCCTGAACCCGTAGCTGCAAGATGAAATCTCTGTGTTCAGTAGGAGATGCCTGCCAAACCTCAGCAACTATAAAAAGGAAGTGAGATAGCCGATTTCAGGTAATATTTGGGTCCCAAATGCACCCAGGAAAGCTCAGGAAAATTGCTCCAGAGACACAAAATAACAGCCAGTCACATATTCCGATTTTACAGATGTACACTTGCTGGAAACCTCCTGGAATAACAAACATTTTCCCCCTAACCTCTCCAGTCACCTGTAAGAAGAACCAGAGAAAGTTCCTGAATATTCTGCCCATGTTTTTGGTTTGAGTTACTAAGTAATGACATTGTTAGAGAGATTAATGTTAGAGCTTAACTGCTCCTTTAGCACCTGTCCAGTCCACGCCTGACAGAGGAAGATAAATATATTTATAACACACAGCAAAGTGAATAACAAAGGCTTTATAAAGTTGTTTCTGACAAAACTGACAAGTTGTAGCTGGCAGCTTTAATCAGCTCCCAGCTGAGCCTGGGAAATTGGAGGGAACTGAGCACTGACCTTTCTGATGAATCTCTGAAGGAAGGTTAAAGTTTTGTTTACTTTTTTAATGGGCAGAACTATCAAGTTCTGAGACCTTTGGATTAAAGGAGGATTCCTGTGCAAGGGCATTGTACACTGTATTTAACAAAGTCATTACTGGGTTAAAACTGATTTTTTCCAGTGAAAGATATGGCCTAGTGTTCCAGGGATGAAAGTTCCTATAAGGTTTAATGCCACAAATAACTGTCAGATGCTGGAAATGTACCAGATATGTTTTTCATGTCGTGAACGTGAAAATGCAGTAGAATATAATTTAAATTTCATTTTTACAGATCAATGGTTCTTAAACCACCAATTTGATTTCTTTTTCAACAAGTATTCAGCTCCTGCTTCTTTTGTATGGAAACAGTGGGATCTTTCATGTGCATTTGCTTAACTAGTACCAAGAAGACAAATGCAAGTAATGACCAATTATTTGATCAGCTATTTCAAAGTAAGTTATAATTTATTATATTGCAGTATGTATAAAATCTCTGCGTTTAAAAACTCCTAAACCATCACTCTCTTAAAAGTGAATTCCTTGGAGCTATGTCTGAGGACTGAGAGATCCAGCAGCACTTCCCAAATGTTTCCCCTTACGGTTCACGCCCCACTGCAGCCGCTGCCCAACGGACACCCCAGGGGAGTTGCTTTTTCCAAAAGCCAAAATTGTTTTCTGATTAACAGCATCCTATCACGAAAGCATCTGCTCTTATTGCTGGCTCAAGTGTCTACTCCACAGGAACAGCTGACACAGAGACCTCACAAGAATTTAGGAAGGTCGGTAAATCAGGACCAAGGAGAGTTTTGCAGCAAACGAACTGCAAACCTTTTACTTTTTCACCATCTAATTCACTGATTGCTTTCTGTCCACTAACTTCCGAAAAATGAGCTCCCAGTTCTAAATCAGCAGCACACACGGACTCACACCCCTCCAAAGCTGTTTGTGAGCCAGCCACTGTGTAAGTCACTGTACAATTTTTCAAGCAGAACTGAAGGAACTTAGGTATTGATTTTTTCCAGAGCTGTACAGGATACACCTGAACGTCCATCAACAACACTTGTACCAGTAAAATGCCTCCATGTTCTAGTTTGGTTTTTATTTTCCTTGTGGTTCTGCTTCAATGATTTCTACCTGGTAGCTTTGGCAGTCACTGAAATTTGGGGTTAGATCTGGACCTTCCAACTTTGTCTGTACAGCATTTTGTGAATGTTATACACACATGTAATGTATAAACATAAACATGAGCAGGAAGAAACCACTTCCTTCTGACTGACATCAGTGGAGATGTTCAACTGGACCAGTTATTTACTGGGGAGGTGACAAAGAACCTCACTGACACACGATTGTTGTAATGGAGAGGCCCTGGCTGTAACTGAACCTTTTCTCTTCTGACCTGTTTCGTTCAGAAATGTTTCCAGGGCATCTGTTTAATGGTGAGGGAAAATAATTTAAACTTCCCTTGTGAGACAGAGCTGTGCTGTGCTCTCACAGTGAAGGGATGTGAGGATCAAGGCCAGGCTGGATGGAGTTTGGAGCAGCCTGGTCTGGAGGAAACCAGGATTGGAACAAGGTGGTGTTGAAGGTCCCTTCCAACCCAAACCACTCCGTGGATTCTGTGATCATCAGGAGGTGAAAGAACACATAAATACAGCCCAGTTCCTGCTGCTCTCAGAGAAAGGCTCTGTTTCCTCAGCAGCAGCAAACAGCCAGTGAATTATATCCTCTCTGCAAGCATGAGACAACCCACACACTGCTAAAAAGTTTTTATAAATTGTGACGGATAACTCCGGAGCTGCTCCTGCCTGCTCCTGCACACTAGCACAAGGATCAGCTGAAGAAATTAAAAGGGAACATAAAAGTTCCATTAACAAAAAAATAGATGTTTGTCTACTACAAAATGAATATGTTAGCATTGCAGATGTATATCCTCATTTAGCTGAGTTACAATCATTAAAATATACAAACAATATTATTAATATCATTGTAGGATATCAATCAAAACCATTCCCACCACCTAGAGCATAATAAAAGTCAACAAGTGGATTTTACACCAATAAATCTCCTAGAGTGGGGGTCAGAAATAATTTATACACACATTTATAATCAATATATAAATAATTAGGATTCTGGCTTATGGTTGAAAGAACTCACATCCTGATAGAGAAATGCAGGAGAATTGGAGCACTTCTTCAGCTGATAAAATCACCATATTGTCACTATCACTGCTGGTTCAGAGCACCTGTAAAGTTGAAAATATTATGGAAATAAAAGGAGATTTTTAAAATGCTACATTTAGTCAAAACAGCAGCCCAAGTAGTTCAGATTCCTTGCTATTCACATGCTAGAGACATGCAAGTGACCCTGGACTAGCACATGCTGGATAATTTTCCTCATTTGCACGAATACCTGATCTTTCATGAATTCTGCCAAATGAGGTATTCACAGGATCCCACCGAATCTCACCTCGGAGATATTCACAGAATCCCAGAATGGTCTGGGTGGGAAGGGACCTTAAAGCCCACCCAGTCCCACCCCAGGGACACCTTCCTCTATCCCCGGCTGCTCCAGCCCCGTCCAGCCTGGCCTTGGAGCTTCCCCTTCCCTGACCCAGGTGCAGGACCTTGCACCTTGGTCAAGTGCTGCTTCGCATCTTTCCTTTTCATCTTTGTGTAACTTAAATTTCATTGGAGTTAGGAGAGAAACTAATTTAAATGTCTGATCCACGCACTCCAGACATTTATTATATAAATTTACCATCCATTTCTATTCTAATGTGAGCAATTTCTAGCTCTTCAACAGGCTAAAGAGCATTTTGCTACATTTCAAAGCATTCCTGTCACATCTGTAAGACTCGTTCAGCTGCAAGAGCAGCAACATTTTGAAACTTTATTTGAAAAATAAATTTATTTCTTATATAAATTGTGTTGTTCAAAATTCATTCAAACGCAAAGAATTTTGTGATTCTAATTGGACTTTTAAAAGTGTTAGATCTGCTCCTAAAGCAGAGCATCCCATGATACCCTTCTCATTTGCCTGAGGAAGTGAGCAGATTCCTTGGATTGTTTCAAAGCTTCACTGGAATGACTGATTCAGTTAAGCTCAGGATCTGAATCCAAGTGATTTACACTGCAAGGAAAGCACTTGGAAAAGCTCCACTGCTGTAGTCACAGAACAATCTCATGGTTTAATTCATTACTTTCACCAACTTCAGACTGGAATAACCTCCGTGGCTGGAGGAGAGCTCCTTCCTGGTTAGTGAAACCAGAGCCAGCCTCCCGAACCTGAGCGCAGGATGGATGGGTCACCTCGGATTTTGCATGGAGAGCATATTAAACACATATATATATACATATATATATCACTCTGGTGGCAGACTCAGGGAACAAAAGCAGTAAAATATCTCCTCAGGGTAAAATACAGCTCCCAGGAGTGAGAAAGACTGAAGCAAAAGGTTATTCTACCCAAGATGTATGCTGGATGCTTTATTATTTTGGGGGAGGATGCAGTGGTGTTGTTCTAATATGTGGTGTTCCAATTCCTGAGACTTCATCCTACCTGCCCTTTGAAGACCTTGGAAGCAAAACTTCCTTAATGACGCTGATGGGCAGAGAGGGAAATGGAACAGAGAAGTCAAGAGAGCGGTGCAGAACAATTCCATGTTTAATGAAACACAGGGAAAGATGATGGATGTAGATAATTACCTGCAATTTGTATCTGAGACAATCGTGGAGTAAAAACACCACGTAAGGTTTTAGAAGTCCAAGGTGAGATTGCAGGCAGTGTAATTAATGGGAGGCAAAGCAGTCAGTACCTCTGGGGAGAGGAAGGGGCAAGTGCTGGTCAGAATTTCAGGGTTACCTCTGTCGACATAAATGGGGGTGACTTTTAGCACAGGCTCCAGCCCTCCTCAGGACAGCTAACAAAACCCTCCTTCTGCTTGAAGGTCTCAAACAGCAAGGAAGGAAAAGGATCACACAGGACTAAATCAAGAAGAAATTTTAAAGAAAATAACCCCAGTGGAAACTTTTGAACAAGAAATCTACAAAATGTGTGGAAAGTGAATCTAATATAAGCAGCGCAGTCAAAAGACAGAGCAGTAGAAAGTGCAGGGGAGAAGAGGCCCACACAGTGCACAAACGGTCCAGCTGGATAATCACAGAATCACAGAGCAGCCTGACTTGGGAAGGACCCAGAAGGATCATTGAGTCCAGCTTTTAAGTGAACGGGCCACATGAGGACCAAACCCACAACCTTCTTTCCCCACTGTCTAAAACCCGTGTTTGGAAGGACACTGAGAATCCCAGCTGAGCCCTTTACCCGCAGCACCAGCGAGAGCACAGGTGCATGTTCTATTTCCAATCCATTGATGATTCTCTTATTATGTCTAAACATCCTGAATTTGGACATTTGTGTCTCTGTTCCCACGCCTTGCTGCAGCCACTGCTCACAGAAACGTGCTGGAGCTGTTGGATATTTTGGCAGGAGGAGCGGAGGGGCAGAGCTGAGTGCCCAGGCCAGCCTGGCTCGAGACTGCTCGGTCACACTGCCCTGATTCCAGACTTCCAGGCTGAGAGGGAAACGTCCATTCCCTGCCCATGTCCATGGACTGTCCATGTGCTACAGCTCAAACAGATCCCAAGGCACAGTGTGGGGCACTGACTCATCAAAGTGTGGAAGAATCCAAACTGTAATAGCATTTTTGTCTCTGGGGAACTTTACAAAGAAACATCAGTTAGGGCAGTGGAGAAAATAACAGCCCAAATATTTCAACCTTGGAAGTGTCCTATTCATGTATTTCCAACTTCTCTTTGTATGGACTGACTTGCATACAAATCCAACAAGACCAGACACAGCAGCTTCTGAACGTGCATACAGAGGTTTGGGGGATTTTCCTTCTTTTTGAACTAATGAAAGGACTAAATATTGAGGGGTTTCTTTTTTCTTTTTTAAATTGAGATTTACTCCCTGCTGTCTGGAGAGCTTCTGATAGAGTCACTGGGATCCTCAGATGCAGAAACTACAATTTAGGAAGCAAAGAGAAAACAAGGACTGGAATGCTGAGACAGGAAATCATCCACAGGAGGTGAAGGATGAAAGAATTTGGTAAAACACTTCAAGGGAGATGACTTGGGGTGTAACCCAGGTGAGGAGGCTTATCCGGGGTGAATTGTGTTCAAATCTTCTCCCATCCTACACCCTGATATTCGTCATTCCTGGGCACGTGTGTACATGACAAACGATAGCCCTGTCTCAGGGGAATGTGCTGAAGGGAGAGAAAATTCTGAATTGAGAGGCTCAGATCCTGTTCTCAGCCAGCTCACAATCAATAGACTTATTCCTGCTTCATTATTATTTATATGGTGCAGTGAGGAAGGGATGGAGAACTCCCGTGCTATTCCGTAGGCGCAAGCACGGAAAATTCGTCTTAGACCAATTTATACCAAGTTGCTTTACTTCAAATGACTCACTCTGTGTTTACACCTCTGCAACAGAGATAAAGGTCTGTCTGCATCAGGGAATTTAACGAGATCGTTCTGTTCTCCTTGGTCCAGCCACAAGTTTTAGCCAGGGGGAAGGAAAATAATTTTAAAAAGCAGGCCAAGGTTGCCCAGCTGAGATGCTGCTTCAGCCTGTTCCATCCCCTGTCAACAGCCACGAGCAGCTGAGGGCAGCTCCATGAACCCAGAGCCCTGGTGTGCTGCACGTGCTGCTGTGACTGTGGAGCACAGAAAGCAAGGACATCTTCAGCTCTCAGTGAGAGCACATTTTTTTGTTGAAAAATCATTCCTCACTGTTTGGAATGAAACCCATTATTACCAATTAACCTGCTGTGAACCCATATCACTGGCTGAATTGAGCATAATTATTCATCCATAGTAATAGCTAAAGTAAATTCTGGCAATCTCGGCTAACACTGACTTCTCCTTTGGGAAAATTTTCAATGATGCCATGTCCTTGGTTATGTTTCTAAAACCTTTTTTATGTTAAACTGCAACTGAAAGTGTATCATTATGACTCATTTCTTCTTGTTTTGTAATGTTGTTTTCTTTTTTCTTGCACAAACATCTATAACTAACTCTATTATTGACTGAAAAATTACCTCCACATGTTCAGAAACCTGATTTTACTTAAACAAAGTTTTAGCATTGGTAGCCCGTGTAGGTTGTCTAAAAATAAATTTTTAAATTAGTTGTTACTTTTCATAGCTTTTTAACCACACAGTCTGATGAACCTCAGCCCTGTGAGCAAATGCAGGCATAAATTTTGGTTTGAATTTATTTCAGGTTGTCAAATGTAATTTACTAAGAGAACGTCTGCCAAAAAAGAATCCAGAGGCAAACCTAAGTTGTCATCTTAAATTAAGTGTGGTTCCTTTTTGTTAATCTTTCTACATAAAAGGTTGCAAAGTAGTGCATTAAAGATGCAGCAGTCCTCTTTCCTAATAAAAAGGCAGAGGTGGAAAAACAGAATAAAGACAGAATGTTTCTCTAGCTGAGGGAACATGTGCTCAAAACGATTGAGTAAATGCTCCCTTGCTCTCTGAGAACTGCAGGCTGCTGTTTATTCATAGCCCACATACAAGATGGGGAATGAACAACCTGACCACTGAAGAGGAAGAACAGCAGAACATCTGCCGAAGCTCGGCATCACCCTTTTGCAAAGGAGAATTACTCAGAAGGGCAAGAAATCCTACTGTGATAGCCCTGGACATGCTGGAGGGATCACATCCCCTCCAGCCTGCACTGGAACCGTGGAACTCGTTTCATTAAGGACAGGCTGCTTCTGGCTCTCACTGACAAAATGTTTGACTTTCAGAGTCAAGAAACTCTGAGTTATTAAACCATGTCCAAAACTTTGAGTCTTCACACCCATCCCCTCCTCTCAGCACAGGAAGGTTGTTCTTGCCTTCAGGGTCTGGATCGAGCAGTCACTGCTCTTTTCATCCCTGTGGGCTCCCAGCTCCTCCACATCACCCGTGTCCCAGTTGTTCACCTTAACCACGGGCACCTCTTTGTATTTCCTCTATGCCTTTCCCCTGTGTAAAACTGTCACCACTGATGCCCAAAGTCACTCCCTCCCAGATCCTGCAGGAAGTTTTTTACCACAGCTCCTTTACAACACTAATCTGAAGCAGCAAAGAAAAGCTCCAAGTTTAGGTTCCATATTGGGAAAAATTTCTTCACCAAAAAGGTTGTCATGCCCTGGCAGTGTTAGAGTCCCCATCCCTGGAGGGATTTAAAAGCCCTGTGGATGTGGCACTTGGGGACATGGGTCAGTGTCCCTTGGTAGTGTTGAGGGAATGGTTGGACTCGATGGTCTCAGAGGGCTTTTCCAACCTAAATGATTCTGTGAATACGATCTGAAAAAACTCAGATTTGACAGCCCTGCAGGCTAAGACATTCCCATGCCCCGTTGCATTCAGATGATACAAACTGAAATGGAAATAATTATAATCTAAACTAGGTAACCAAGCCTTACTTAATGCCATGTTCCTACAATAACACCACTTGGGTACAGGTGAGAATTTGTGACTTTTGTTAGCCCAGGTACATTTGTGTACAGCAGGGCTAGGAAGGTCCCTTAGCAGTTTCTGTAACAGGACTCTCTGTGCCCACTTCCCAGGTTTGGAACTGGTCTGGGAGTTCTCAGGGCCTGAAGACACCTCTAATGGGCCAGTGAAAGGTAAGTGAGAAAAACAAGGCTGCTGGCATTTGACGTATATTTGCTATACAGAGAGCCATCCCTAAATCTGAACATGTCCAGGAGTCACAAACTGAGCTCAATAATGCAGATTTGTTAAAGCTTCCATCTAAAAAGCCCAACTTTTTTAGCTGAAACTCCTGAAATGTTTTTCAGCCCACAGGTCACTCTTTTGGCCTTTGATATGCCTGTCAGACACTCCTTTGCTGATCAAGCATCTCCTTTCCCTAAGCAGGAGCTGAGGCCTCTATTTTTGGAGACAGGTTCTTTCTATATCCCCTCTGAGGGCAGAATTTTCACCAACAATATTATCATCACTGGGAAAAACGAGTGTCCTGCACGACTCTTCTGCCTGCAGTGGTCTAAAAGCTGGGGTTAAGCAAGCGAGAGGCACAAGCACTCTGGCTTTAGTCAGATTTATATGCACCTCTGCTGTACCCTTGGCTCCTTGCATAGATTAAAAGACAATATTCTACACAACCAATTAAGATCTTATCATATTAATTGAACTGCCATTATAGCATTACCACAAGCCATCTAAGTAATCACTATATGATAACTCCTTATAAACCAGTTCAGTGACCTCCCAGCTGCCTGCAGAAAACGTGGCGTTGGCAGTTTGCCCTGAGAGCTCAGAATCTGGCAAATAACTCCTAAAACAAGGGAGCTTTTTCACCAAAATGAAGCCTCCTACTTCTCTGCACAGGAGGGGAGAATAGCTGGGTTTTTTTTTCTTTATGGAAACATTTTTGAAGGTTTAAATAATATCTAGACACTACTGAGAGGGAAAAAGGAAGAGATGAAGCTGACACACTTTGAAGATACATCATTATCCGTCATTTGAGATCAAGAGGAAGACAGCTTTTACAGGCCAAAGATCCAAGCTCTTATTTAGGGTGGGAAGAAAGCGTTTTCCTTTACCCAGTAGAAGCAGTAGGACAGTGGCAGCAAGCAGAAAATCCACCCTCATTTTGATAGAATTCTCTCGGAAGAAGAGGCTTAGGAAAGAATATCCTGGTAGACTGAGCACTGGAGCTGTTCACCCTCTGCTTCTCACAGAGCTTTGCTGTTTAACCCCAGTGGTTTCAGGCATGGATTTGCAGGCACTGGGAGAGCTGTGCCGTGCTCCAAGGTGGGGTACAGGTGGAGCACAGGTCAGGAAGCAGACAGCTGCTTTCTGCTGCTCCCAAGGGGCTGTGCACATCTCCAGCACCCTGTGGTGATCACTCCTCGAGTTTAATGAATTTAAACCAAACCTAAGGATAACTGTGAAAAGCCCAGCATACAAAAGGGACGTTCTTTTACAGCTCAAATAAGTGACCCATACCTTCATTCTGTGGGATATTCCCCAATGGGTCATACCAGAACCACACCAGGTGAAATATTACAGCTACATTACTGGTTAAAGCCTTTTAAATTTTGGCATCATTAAATAATATTTTAAAAAACACCGTGTGGTATTCAAACATGCCCCAGCTGATGGCTTGAAGGTTTCTTGAAGCTGTTTACAGTTGTCTTGCAACACACCGCGTTCCTGGGAAGATTCATGGAGCTGAGACAATCTGAGTATTTAACACTTTGCAAGACTGTGAACCTGCAAATTTTCTGTCAAAATCCATAGCAGCAAATATGTCAGCAGCTTCCTTCAGCTTCACCTCAACCACACAGACTAGAAAAACAATCTTTTTTTTTTTTTTTTAATATGTTGTACCACCCCTATTACCAATTCAAATACACAATGTTAATGTCCAAATAAAAGTGTTCAGGGAATATCCCACCTGACAGGCACCACAACCAAGCGCCTGTGAATGTCATGGAGTGATAGTGAAATGATCACTGCATTTCCTCCATCCCAGCTTGTCTATTGAAATCTGACTTTTATATTATTCATAGAAAGCCATTATCTGAATTTTCACTTGTGCAGTACAAAATCTTCAGCTCTGGTCAAAAGCTGTCTAATTTACAATCTCAAGTTCGAGCCATCGATTTTGGGTCAAGTGTTCCTGCTGAATAAGCCCCTCTGTTACCAAAGTGACACACAGGAGACTTCACAATAACAGATAGGGAACACCAAGATCTATCAGGCCACAGTAATAATGCTCTGCAGTGATGCACATCTCAAGTTTCTCAGATACAACACAGATCAGGGCACGCAGAGAACCTGTTCCTTCTCACCCTCTCCTCACAGAACAGCTTCTGCCTCCATGTCTCTTCTTGTTTCTTGTTATTTCCCGTTTTCGGTTGCCCAGCCCTGGCTGAGTGTTCTGCTCCCTGCCTCGCAGCCCCTTTGACTCGTTAACCTCCCAGAAAACCAGACACATTTTTTGTTTGCTGGCACAGAGTGCTTTCTCAGTGCTCTGTCGTGCAAAGGCTCCTGCAGGGCAGCCCTGCACTGCCCAAGGACCTGGCATTCCCTTCCCCAGGGAAGCAGTGGGAATCAGGCACTGAGGCAGGACTTGTTCACTGCTGAGCACAGTGTGGGTGCAGAAAGCATTAATAACCAACTTCATCAAACACGGTTTTCCAAGGGGGTATGAATTACAGAGAAGCAAGCGGTTCAGCCTGTCACATGCGATGACAGAGCAGCTCAGGAGCTTTTCACAAGCAATGAGAAAACTATGAGACTGAAAAAAACCACAGAATTCCCAAGGCTGATCATGTTTTCCTTGAAGAAAAGGTAAATATTTTTTTTTTCATTATTCTCTCTCAGCCCATACCAGTGATGGGACAAGCCTGATATGACAAGAAAAAGTTCAGCATCGAATCACAGAATCCCAGAATGGTTTGGGTTGGAAGGCACCTTAAAGCCCATCCAGTGCCACCCCCTGCCATGGCAGGGACACCTTCCACTGTCCCAGGCTGCTCCAAGACCCTCCAACCTGGCCTTGGACACTGCCAGGGATGCAGGGGCAGCCTCATCTTCTCTGGGCACCCTGTGCCAGGGCCTCACCACCCTCCCAGGGAATAATTTCTTCCTAATATCTCAACTAGGTCTAATCTTATCCAGTTTGAACCCTTTCCCCCTTGTCCTGTCACTACACGCTCTTTAAAAGTCACTCTAACATGCAGCTGAAAGAGAAAGACCACGATTATGTACATTATGGGAACTGTAAGAAAATTTAAGCTTGGTTGTCCCTAGACAATGTAATACCTGAAAATCCTGTACTATACATTAAATTAACAGCTAAATTGCAGCAAGGTTTGTATTTCATTTCGTGCAGGTTCCCCTTTTACATAATGCATGCTGTCAGCAATCACTCTCTGCTTAATATGCGCAGCAATTCCTCTTCTGTGTCACTTACTCAATATTTTTTCCCTTTCTACCAAAGAAAAGGCATGTGAAGCCCTAATCTTGATCTGGGTCGTGCAGGAAGGGAGCTGGGAAGCCAGGTAAATGTGTCCTCTCCTGAAGAAAGCCAGGCTAGCAGAACACCCACGGACAGAGGGATGGGGAGATCACGATGGGCTGTGAGGGGGTGAACATTTGCAGGGAAATGAGCCACAGCTAAAGCTGGCTGGCACCACCATCAAAGTTATGATGCACTCACTGCTCCTCACTTGCCTAAAATTCCGCCTGATACGTGACCACAGCTCCCTTCAGCTCCTCAAGGTCTTGCTACAACACTAACCCGTGCAGAGACAGCAGCTGATGCAGGAAATTTTTGTAGTTATATGTAGCCTCAGAAAACATTATAAATACTTCCTGACCGCCAAGATGAGCTGGGATTCGATCAGATGCTTAAACACACGCCCAAGTACAAGCCCTTCAGCAGAACCAATGGACCTGTTTTAAGTCAGGCATGGAGCAGGAGATCTGTGCTGCGCCCAGCCCGAGCACAGAAATTCCATTTCAGCCCTGGAGGTTGTGGCCATTCCAGGGACACGCTGCATTTCCTGCTTTACTTTCACTGCTGATATTCTGGCTTATTGTTATTAAAGCAAAAGTTATGGCACCAGGGACTTTTGAGGAGGTTTTATTTCAAAAGCCAAGATGCCACCGAAAAGAACACGGATATTTCAGCCTGAATAATTTTTTCCTTAAGGAGGAAGAGTTTAACATAAAAAATACCATCCAGCTCTGTATCTGAACATAGCAGATATTAGTAAACATTACTGCACCAGTGAGCTAATACTTGTGAAGATAATGCATTAAAAGTTTCAAACTCAGGACTGCAGGAAGCAAGAGATAGCTGCAGCTCAGAAAAAAGCAGCTACAGAGCTCGATAGTTTTCTTGCTAAGAACAGCCACGACGGAATTTTACCCTTCCCCTTCTCAATTTTTTTATTCCCATAAATCAAAAAAGTCTTGCATTACAAAAATTGGCCAGCAATCAGTCCGAGCAGACTAATTGCTTTTGCTATTTAAAAAGAACCTCATTTTAAATGGCTCAAGTGTTGTGGTGTAAAGTAGCTATTGTACATGTGCATTAATTAATTTCCTAAGGATTTTTATTACATCTTCATGACACAGTCTAATTATCTGATAATGCTTTTTCCCATGTATAGGAGAAGGATGTTGCTCCAGCATGTACTTCAATTGTACTCCAGGAGCCTGGGAAGCGGGAAACCAAAGGACTCGAGGTCTGTCTGTTCTGCTAAATAGCACGTCAGGAAGCCCAACTGCAAAATCTCTTCATTCCCAAGGGATACAAGAGATGATCTGCCAAACATCACTGTCCAACTTATGCATTTTTCATACTCTTTCAAATACACAGAGAAAAAGTGAGGGAAAGCATGTGCACAGTACTTGATTAAACATTTCCCTTCTTCCTGAATGAAAAATGCAAACACTGGTCAGCATAAAGAATGAGGACAGTGCTGGCTGGCAGCCTCTCCCCCTCAACTCCCACCTACTCCTAACACTTAAAATGCTTTTTGACAAGTGTGACTCTGTCACAGGAGGGATGTTCTGTCAGGTTCCCAGCTCAGGTCTGAGGGCTGGTGCGAAACTCTTAGAGCCAGGACACAGAGCACACCAACTTCCCTTCCCAAAATCCTGAAGGCATTTTCAAAAGCTCAGGAAGAAGTCTCACAACGAGCAGGAGGAATGCAGAACATAAAAATGTATCCAGGTGTCTGGAAAGTTCCAAAAAGATTTGACCCACAATATGCCACAGGAATTTGCAGTTTTCCTCTGTGCTGCTATTCCACGATGAATCACAGCAAGGGTTGGAAGATCCAAGCTAGGGAGAGTTCCCTGTGGGACTGTGATTCCTTACAGTGCAAGGGGAAGATTCTTTTCACCAGAGTGGAGGAGACATGGTCCCAATTTGGAACAAACAGAAGGATGTATAAATATATACCACCCCCTATCCAATATTCATTAGAGGGAGAAGCCAAAGTCTATCAATTTCAAATGAGAAATAAATAAATTTCAGATTGAAAGTAAGGACTAGATAAAGGCTCAGGAATCTGCTCTTCAATAAGTCACTGCAGCTGGCAGGTGAAAGAACTTGGCTCTCAGCAAGAGCAATGGGGAACCTGGAAAAATGCATGATAAATGCAGGCCTTGGAAAAAAGAATTTCTGTGTGTTTGTCTTAATTTTCATTCTGTTTGGGAAAAACTCCAGTGAACTCAAATCTTGGCAATGACTTTAACTTCAAATTAATTTAGACTAAATAGAGTAGATAACAGTAGTGGAAGGTTTCCCTGGGTTTGGTACGGTGCTCAGTATGCATCTGGGCAGGGATCAAATAATTAGAGCCCAGCCTCCCCTCAGACTGCATTGATCCTCATGTGAAATCATTAATCCCCTGGGAATGCCCTGAGAGCCTCAGCACTGGAAATATGATCCACCAGAAACCAAGCCTGGGATGAGCAGGGCCCCGCTGGCCTCGGCCTCGCCGACATCGCTGCACTCTGCTTGTGTGGGGACAAATCAAACCGAATACTCCGAGCAGATGGAATATGACCTGGGGGAGGGAAAGCTGGAGAGACAGCAAACGAATTTGTAAAGTCTAATCTGTGTTTGATGCACACAAGTTGCTCCCATTAATGTGAAATCAAGTAATACCACACCAAAAAGAGACCGCAGTCCCGAAGTGGCTGTCTGGGCCCATCCGCCCCCTCCTCTGCAGCCTGCGCTGCCACAGAGCAGCCTCCTGCCAGCTGCTTCTCCGGATTTAACTCCTCATCCTTGTGCCAAAACCGGCTGAGGGTGAGCTTGGCATCATTACTAGGTGAGAACTGCACACAAATATTCAGATATTCAAGGTTAGCTCTTGAGCTTGTGGGCCACAACTTGCAGCTTAAAGAAATGCGATGAATCCGGCAGAAAGTCAACAAATCCCAGCCCTGGCCCAGCAGTGCCGGGGCATTTCCCCACGCTGGAATTCCATCCCTGCCTCTCCCAGCAAGCAGCACCAGCCACGGGCTGCAGGGCTCTGGGTCATCTCACAGCCTCATGGAGAAGGTGAAAAACTCCTCTGCCTCCACAATATCCCTTAAGCGACACTTGCAAAGTTCAAGTCCAAACCTCCCCAGCACTGAGCATCCGTAGGGAAATTCCCGCTCAGGACCTTGCCAGAGTGGGATGGGAAACACAGGGAGGAAAGGGAATGTGAAGTGTGCGTTATTTGCAGATATTCCCTCTCTGTTTCCCTGCACTCCACGTCTTGGCATGGCCATGGGCCCCGTCTGGCAGGGGAAAGGAGACTGCTTGGAATTGGGTGAGCAATAAAACGTGGCAGCGCTTCGAGGGAAGCTGCAATTTCCATTCTATTGATCCTCTCTGGACATCAACGACACACTGAGTTTATTTGGAAAACTAAATTCTAGAGCATGTTGCTGGAAGATGCTGTAGTTAAGCTTATTTGACTGACTAAAATGTAATTACATTTATTTTTGCACTTTAAGATACAGCAAGGAAATATACAGTCACAGCTAAAGAAGCATATAATTTGACTGTAGCATATAGAAATAAAACTTTCTGGGATAAAAAGGTGCATTTTATTAGTGGTTTATAAGATTAAAATTTCATTGTAAATTATTCTCAAAACTGTAGCATCACAAAATTAAATTTTAATTAAATTTAAATTCTCTTAAAAGGATCTCTTATGCAGCAGCTTCAAATGGTGCACAACACTTTCCAAAAAACTTCCCCCAAAGAAACAAATAGAAAAATTGGCACTTAGAAATATCATTATGTAAAAATAGATCTTTAATACTATCTGTCTGTAACATGAAACTCTTGACAGGAGTAAAATCCAGACATTAATTTGCTCCTTTTCAGAATGTACATGGCTGATCAAGTAATTTTTGCTGACAACAAAGGTGCCAAGGAACTTCCATGCAGGTCGTTGTAAATGAAGCCTTGGCTCCTTCCCTTTCCTGTAAAACAACGCTGAGGGTTTCGGTATTGGACAGAAGTGCCTGGCCTCCCTTGAGTGGAAAAATGTCAATAGGGAACAAGAGAAAATCATTCCCTGATCCATAAATGATTATCTGGTGGTGGGATTTTGTCACTCTGTGCACCACTGTCTGCAAAATCTGAATTTAAAAGAGTCCTGAAAAAAAGCCATTTTGCCCTTCGAAGCACAGAGCAGGAACCTGACTCATCCCTTTGGTACCTCTGCTGCCCACCCTGAGCGTGCCAGCGCTGCTCTGCGGGTCGGGGATGACAGCGCTGCTCCCTCAGTCCCCAAACCTTGGCTCCCAAAGCCCCGCGTGGGCTATCAGCAAGTGCTGACTCATGAACTTTCCTCCTCAGGCTTTGTTCCTCCCCTACTGCAAACAAACTCATTATTTGACATTCCGGTTTTCAATCATACATTTTTAATATTTTTTAGGAGAGCTCGTCTGTTGTGAAATCTGCTCCAAATATTTCTTTGATTCTTCAGACTCCTGAATATTAAGAATATTTTTTCTATTTTTCTTTCTTGTTGGCACATCCCATGTGCTCCTCAGTTCTGCTCCTCTGCTGCCCTTCTAATGCTCTTCAGACAACACACCTGTAATCAGGAGCTCAGGTGGGTGATGGTTCCCAGGTAAACCCAAGCCCAAGTTCAAGGAGCATCGTGTATTCAAATTCTCCCTGTCCTTATCCCATAGAATGTGGCAGAGTTTAGATAAGAATACATTAAGGATGATGTATGAACTGAGGTCCAAATCTTTCAATAAGTATTGTTCCAGATGAGATGAGTGAGCTCTTTAAATGGATTACTTTCCAGAAGAAAAGACTTTACTGCTGTGTTATCATAAATCTATATTTCCACGGCACAGACGCTGTAATTTAATTATGGTGTTTAGCTTCTGTAAGTTTAAGGTGCAACCTTGTCTCCTTTCAAATCTACATGGACAGATGTCTTTTCTACCTCATGGAATATTTCATTGAGGTATCACATGGGAAAAAGCCAAATCTGAAGCAGCAGAAGTACTTTTTACCAAGAAAAGGATCAAAACAAACATCCAGGAGGTGCTCGACATGACAAGGAGCAGGCACTCACTTTGAGCAAGTGGTATGTTTTTTGTAATAATGCTATTTGAACATTAAACCACTTGGCAAAACAAAACCTTATTGATTAGGAGCTGCTTTAAAGAGAAATGCACTTTTTAGCCATTTTTTTATTATCCATCACTTTAAGCCAAGTGTGTAAGAATATTCCAACACCTAATACAGAGTGGTGTGGAAAGACTCCTTCCCAGAGTCCTCACAGGAGGAGTGACACCTTCTACAAGAGTGATTTCACACTGAAGTAATGAGGAGGCAGAAGAAGTTGGTTTTGTGACTTCCTCACCTGCCAATCACTGTCTAATTAATGGAATCAGGCAAATGGAACAGGTGAGTGTCTTTATCTGCTTGGCTGCAAAACTAAAACTAACTAAAACACCAGCGAAGCCGTCCAACTTTCTGTAGAGTTACTGCTAAGTTAACACTAAAAAGTATGAATTCATCCACTTCTGCTGAAGGGAGGCAGTGTCTTAGAGCTGTGACATGCTCAGGGACATTTACCACATCCAGAAAGTGTCTCCAGGGCCTGACCTAAGTGGAAGCTGCACTGACACCCTCGTCCTTGAGTCATTGATCCAAACTGAGCCTCAACAAACATTCCAGAGCTCTGTTTGGGAGAGCTCATAAGGACAGGACCACTGTGAGGGGTGAGACTCAGGAACAGCTGCCTGCTGTGGAGAAAGGATAGCAGGGGCATCACAGGAGAAAAGC
>VWPU01007960.1:0-61540 GCA_013398955.1 Callaeas wilsoni | reverse complement strand
TCAGGTATTTCCCACTCAACAGGGACTAGTAATTCCCTTTCACATAACAGAGTTATTATTTCAGTTGGTTTTTTTTTTTTTTTTTTTTCTTATCTGGGTAGAGAGCGAATTTGGCATTCAATATTTCATACAACAGGATCGCCGCTTTTGTGAACTGCAATGCCAATTTTACATTTGACTCAGTTAGTATGTTCGGTGTGGGGATTAATTAGACAGGGTATATGGTATGGCTCTGATGGAGGTTGTAATTCCTTCTCGTTTTTATATAAGTCACCTGTTAGAGTCAAAATATGAGGACTCTCTGATTGAAATAGTCTTGATCTTCCCGTTTGAGGTGGGAGTATTCCTTCCAAGGCGGGTATCAGAGGTTTCTCACAGCTTGTCCAGGTGGCACTTGAAATTACTGATATAAGTTTGGCCTCACTTCTTAATTAAGTCTGATTCTTTATACATTCTTTGGATCATCCGGGCTCTCCCAGTTCATTATTTCCCAGTCCTCGTGTAAGAGTTAACTTGGTATCACTCGGTGTGGATGTTATAGTCCGTTCTTTAGGTTCTTCCATAGGTCCTTTGATTCTGCTGGCATGGATGCACCCTCTTTCCTTGGTCTGAATCACTGCCTCCATCGTCAGTAGTACCTGAAAAGGACCTTCCCATTGTGGAGTTAAAGATTGCTCCTTCCATGTTTTTACTAGTATCCATTCCCCTGGATGGATAACATGGATATTGAATTCTAAAGGTGTGGTTTGAGGGATTTTTCTTTTTAATTGTAAATTTTCAAGCGTTCCTGCAATTGTGGTGACATATTTTCTAACACTTATTTCTCCTACCTCATAGGTAGCAGTTTCATGTTGGGTGGTCAGGAAAGGTAATCTGAACATCATTTCATAGGGTGACAGTCCCAAGTTTGATCTGGGTTGTGTTCGAACCCTTAGCAGAGCGAAAGGTAAATATTTTATCCATGACATTTGTGTTTTAATCATCAGTTTTGTTAGAGTTTTTTTCAAAGTTTGGTTCATCTTTTCTACTCGGCCAGAACTTTGTGGGTGCCATGGGGTATGTAATTCCCATTTTATTCCCAAGGTTTGAGTTATTCGTTGCAAGACTCTCGATGTGAAATGTGTTCCCTTATCTGAATCTATTTTATTAACCATTCTATACCTGGGAATAATTTGTTCCAAAAGGGTTTTACAGACCACATTAGCTGTAGCTCTGACAGTGGGAATAGCCTCTACCCAATGAGTCAAATGGTCTATTATTACTAATAAAAATCTCCACCTCTGCACCTGGAGAAGTTCGGTAAAGTCCACTTGGATACTTTGAAATGGTTGCAGAGTCAATTCGTGGTCTCCTAGTGCTGTTTTTCTTCTTATTTTTTTTATTTACCTTTTGACAAATTATACATTTCTCAGTTACCTGCTTTGCTAACCTAAAAATCTCAATGCATCTATAATTTCTTAAAAAATGATCACACAAGGCCTGAGTACCCCAAGGAGTTTTTTGATGCATGTCTTCTAATATTTTCTGAGTGAGTGGTTTATTAAGTAACTGCCTCCCATTAGAGAGTTTCCACTTTCCAGATTGATCTTGCTCTCCCCCTATCTTATTTAATTCTTTTTCTTCTGCTTCACTAAATTTTGGAATTTCTAATTCTTCTTTGTTTGGGGTTAAAATTAACGTAACCCTTTTGATCCCATTTTCTGCTGCATCTCTAGCCTCTTGATCTGCCAGATTATTTCTTCTTATTTCTGAGGTCATTTCTCTTTGGTGTCTTTTAATGTGTACTACAGCTATTTCTTCAGGTAATTTTAATGCTTCTGAAAGTTCTAAAATGAGTCTCTCATGTATTAGTCTCTTTCCTGTTGAATTGAGTAACCCCCTTTCTTCTCAAACTTTTTTAAAAGTGTGTACCACCCCAAAGGCATACTTTGAATCAGTGTATATAGTTCCTTTTTTTTGTGTTAGGTGTTCCAGTGCTCTTTTTAGAGCATATAATTCACAAGACTGAGTTGACCAGTTTGAAGGTAATTTCCCTTTTTCGATAGTCTGCATATTTCTCCCATCAACTAATGCATATCCTGACATCCTTTTTCCTTGTAAGCATCTAGATGAACTATCAACATATATTCTTTCCCCTTCTGGGAGGGCTTGTTCTGTTAGATCTTCCTGAATTTTTGCTTGGCATTGTATGATTTCTAAACAATTGTGTATTAAGTTACTTTTAGGTTCACCATATAAAAATTGAGCTGGATTCAAATTCTTGTTTACTTCTAGTGTTAAATCATCATTATCTATTAAAATTGCTTTATATTTTAACATCCTTGAATCTGTTAACCATTTTTCAGCTCTTTGGTTTAGCACATTTCGGACTGCATGAGGGGTATACACAAATAATTTACTCCTAAAAGTAAGTTTACGGCTTTCTTCTACTAGAATAGCCGTGGCTGCTATAGCTTGGATACATACTGGCCAGCCATGACTCACTGGATCTAACAATTTAGGTAAATAAGCTACTGGCCTTTTTACTCCTCCCCATTCCTGGATTAAAACCCCATGAGCTACTCCATCTTCCACATTCACATACACATGAAAAGGTTTTTCTAATGAGGGTAAGCTTAAAGCTGGTACCGAGGCTAGTTTTAACTTCAATTCTTTTAATTTATTATCATCTTCCCTGGTCCATTTTATATTGTCTCCCTCTGTTAATTTTTCATATAGAAATTTTACTGCTTGTGTATAGCTTTCAATCCATAGCCTACAGTATCTCAGTAATCTAAGTAGTCTTCTAATTTCTTTCTTTGAAGAAGGGGGAGGAAGAAACAGAATCCCTGCAATCCTCTCAGGATTCAGCTTTCGGCTCCCCTTACTTATTAAGTGACCAAGATATTTCACTTCTGATTCCACAAATTGTAGCTTCCCTTTTGATATTTTTAATCTTTTTTCCCCAAGAAAATTTAAAAGCTTTATTGTAGCTTTTTTTAACTTCAACTTTAACTTCCCCTGATAACAGAAGATCATCCACATATTGGGTAATTTGTATTCTGGGAGGAGTGGGGAAAGCTTGTAATATTTTTTCTAAAGCTTGCCCAAATAAATTTGGAGACTCGGTAAAACCCTGTGGTAACTTGGTCCATCTCAATTGCTGCTTCCTCCCAGTAGTTGGGTCCTCCCATTCAAAGGCAAAAATATCTTGACTATCTTCTGATAACGGACAGGCCCAAAAGGCACCTTTAAGATCTATTACACTAAACCTCTGATGTTGGGGTGGACTTTACTTAAAAGAGTATTGGGGTTGGGTACCACTGGGTAACGGGTCTGAGTTCTTTTGTTAACTTCCCTTAAGTCTTGTACCAATCTGTAAGTCTCATCAGGTTTTTTTACTGGGAGAATAGGGGTATTATGAGGAGACATACAGCGTTCTAATGTCCTATCTTTTATCAATTCTTCTATTACTGGTTTTAGGCCTTTTCTTCCCTCTAGGGATATAGGGTACTGATCTACACGTGTGGGACATTCTTCTCTCTCAATCGTGACCCTTATAGGATCAATATTCAATCCTCCCCTATTTCCTTCTCCAGCCTAAACTTCTTTGTTAATCTTCCTCTCATCTTCTTGGCTGAGTTTTAACACCTTAGCTGTCATTTTCCCTTCTTCTGGTATAACCCCTATCCCTAGTTGTATCTGTAAGTTTCTCCCTAATAAGTTGCAACTTGCTCCAGGAACTAATAAGACATCTCCCATCCTAATTTTGGTTTCCCTTTCAATTACCACATTTTTAGTAACAGGAATTTTAAATCCCTTCCCTTTTGCTCCTGTTAACCTTCACAGTGTCATACTCATATACTCTTGGAATATTTACCACACAAGTTCTCTCTGCCCCAGTATCAACTACAAATTCTAATATCTCCTCTTGGGGGCCCACTTTTAAAGTTATCAAGGGCTCTAGATGGTGTTTATCCCCCAGAAAATAGAGCCCATGACCCCCCAGTCTTCTTCTGGGTGTGCCTCTTGAAAAATTTTCAGGTCTTTTGTTAGGTGAGGGCATTCTTTCTTATAGTGTCCCTCTTTCCCACAATAAAAACAGGTGTTTTTGCTTTGCTCCTGAGGTTTTGATTCTGTGTCTTCCCTTCTCCCTGTCCCTAAAACCTGAATGTTTGGGAGTAATACCTGGGAGCCTCAGATTCGTCTGGGAGTTATACTCTCGCATAGTAGCTATCATGATTTTTGCTTCCACTTTGGCTTTTTCTTCATCTCTCCGTACATAGACCTTCTGAGGTTCTCTTAAGAGGTCATTTAAAGGTTTCTCATGCCAATTTTCAATTTTTTTTAGCTTTCCTTTTATATCTGGCCAGGCATGAGTGACAAAATTAACTTTCAATAAGGCTTGTCCTTCTGTGTTCTCAGGATTTATTCTGGAATATTGTTTCATATTCTTTCCAATCTTCTCTAGCCAATCAGTTGGAGTTTTTTTCTTTCTTTGCTGTCCATCGAAGGCTTTACTGGCATTTTGCCCTCTGGGTGCTGCCTCTTTTATTCCTTTGATTATTAGATTACGATAATAATTCGTATGTCCCCACCCTGCCTCTTCATTGTAGTTCCAATGAGGGGGTGCTATTGGCATTTTCTGATCCCCTGGTGGACGTTGTTGGTTCTCTTTTTCCTAAATTCTTATTCCAGCAGCCCTGATCATTTCCCTTTCCTCTTGGGAAAATATAATCCTCATTATTGACTGAATTTCTTCCCAAGTAAAAATGCTGGGACCTAAAAATTGATCTAATTGTTTAGCTGTACCTATGGGATCTTCTAATAATCCTTTTATTTCTTTTTTAAAATTTCTGACTTCTGAAGAAGTCAGAGGAGCATTCACAAATCCTGTCCCTCCATGAACCCCTCCCATAGGTACTTCCTGTAGTGGGAATAAACTGACTTTTTGGTCCCAATCTTTCTGTTCTTCAATCATAATGGCACTTTTCCCCTGTTTCGGGGTAGTAGCAGGAGAGGAATGATCGAGCTGCTTTTAACTGAGCTTCTGGTATTTTGATATGGTGCTCCTCTGCTGGGAAGGGCATTCATTTGGACAGCGGGAACTGAGGCCGCCAAGGGCGGGGGGGTGAGGGCAGAAGCCGACAGTGAAGTCGGGGCCGCCAAGGGCGGAGCGGTGGGGTCAGCCGGCGGGAGCGGGACCGCGGCAGGGACAGAGGCGCCCGGCGCCGGTGGAGCTGCAGGGGGGACAGGAGCGGCCGGTGCGAGTGGAGCCGTGGCGGGGACCGGGGCGCCCGGCACGACACGATACAAGGGTGGCAATGCCTCTAGAGGGTCCCAGCCCTTTTCTTTCTTTTCCTCTGCTCGCTCTGTCTCTGAGGTTTTTAATATTTTAAAAACTTTTATTCCCAGGGGCCCTGTGTCCTCTGTCCAGCAAGAGGCATATTCTTTTTCCTCTGAATTAGCTGGTTCTTTTGAATTTACAAATATATTTAAGGCCTGGCAAATCCAAGTTTCAAAAGACCTGTATCTTGGCCAATAGACGTGATCTGGTCTTATTTCTCCTTTTGTCCATTCTATCATACAATACTGAATCATCTTTATTTTATCTTTTTCCTTTGTACAAGGGTTAATATCCCAATTAGATAACTTAATTCCTAGGGGACTATCTTGGGGTATTTCTGCTGGCACCTTTTTACTCCCTTTTTTCCTTGATCCTGGTTTACTGGTTCTTTGTCTCATCTTCCCAGGATTCTATCTGTTTGTCTCTGGTCCCTGTTCCTTTGTTCCAATCTATTTTTATTTTTTAAACAGCTTAAACACCACCCCTTCCTCACAGTGCAGGAAATCCTTCCACCACTCTAATCCACCCCCCGCCAGAAAACAAAGGCTGGACTTTAATATATTTATAATATATGTACTTATCATTTATTCATACTCACACACATTTATTTCATTCATTCTCACTTGCAATAGGACAACGCAATAACAGGGTACCCTTGCTAGTATTTACCCATGGGTATTGTTTTTCAAATAAACTGGTAAAATCTCAAAATTTTGGCCAAACCCCAGATGCTCTTGGATGTATTATCCTCAACCTGGCAAAATTCCAGATGCTCTTGAATGTACCACTCTTAACCTGGCAAATCTCCAGATGTTCTTGAATGTACCACCCTCAACCTGGTAAGACTCCAGATGCTCTTGAATGTACTATCCTCAACCTGGCAAGACTCCAGATGCTCTTAAATGTACCATCTTCAACCTGACAAAAACCTCTAGATGCTCTTGAATGTACCACCCTCAACCTGACAAGACTCCTTAGAACTGGGGATCCCTCACTCTCATTCCCAATTTCCCAGTGGACTGCTTAGGAAATCTTTTGCTCCCTTCCCTGGGGGTCCAACCCCCTCCCTGGGACCCAGTCCCAATTACCCCGGGGGACCACTCACTCTTCACCTTTCACTTTGTTCCTTCACCAGCCGTATCCCTCGTGGGATAATGGAAACGTGGTTAGAAGAACTCCACTCTCACTTCGCAGGTCTGGAATAGCCAGCCCGCGTCTCACTCATACACCAGTCAGTCCTCTGTACCCGTCCCCCCCGACAATACTCACAGTCCTTTTTCTTGTCTGGGTCTTCGTGCACAAAATATTATGGGCCGATTTTTAACCGTAGTTTCTTAGGGAGCTTATTCCTTTTTTCCTCTTTTTTTTTTTTTTTTTTTTGTTTTTTTTTTCTTTATTTGTCCCTTTCTTGTCCTTGGGGTGGCAACCTGCAGCTGCCGATTTCCACCAGAAGAAACGGAGCAGGCCGCAGAACTCGTCTGGGCGCCCCCTACTCAGGATCTTCCAGGCTCTTGGAGGCGAGGTGTTCATCCCGGACACTGCCCCAGTTGTGAAAAACAAAGTTCACTTTCCTGTTAGGATTTAAAAGTTTTAATAAAGAGACAATAAGGGACAAAAACAATAAAGCAAAGAGAACAGCACTGGGTACCCTTGGCACTCAGCTAAGAGTACATATGCTATTGGGGGGGAGACCCTCGATATACCTTTGCTATTGCATCAGCAAAATGCATGTTCATAAACAATTATGCATATTCATACTGGTTTACATTTTCCAGGAACTGTTTAGCATGACTCCTCCTTGGGTCCGCCTTTTTAGAGCACGCGCATTCCTTGACCGCGGTTTTAGTCTGTTCTTGTTCTCTCCTCCAGCTCGGGCTTTGGTCCATGGTGTCTGCAGACGGTAGTTGCTGATGTAAGTCAGCAGCAGAGGGAGGTCCACCACACGTTCACTGGATGTTATCCAGCTAAACAGACAGTTTAATTGCTATAACTATATCGTCTATTTTACTACTATTAATAACAGAAATAAGGGCATTAGCTAAAAATCCTATATCCTTATAGTAAAGCTATTTTAACATTGCACATATAATATCTTTTAATATTTGTGGAAAGACAATATTATAATATTTATTTATAACAAGAGTCAGGTAGTATTTGCTCTATTTGTGTTGTGTTAGAGTGGTCTTTAGGGAAAAGGACATCGCTGTCTTTCCCTTCTTGCCCACTCACCCCTTGGGCACTCAAAGCCACACTCGCCATTATGATTGTTAGTGGCAAAGTCTTGCTGTGCTGGTTGACTAATCTAGGCACAATTAACCATGTTGCAATACTGGAAACATTGCTCTGAAAACACATAAAGATAAGCCATTTAGCGTCCCTCATTTTAGACTCTCTGTTCTGTTGCAGTGTTAACCTGTAGTGGATTTGCTGTTTGCTCTCCTGTCCAGTGCGATCCTTCTGGGTCCAGAGCTGGCTTGATTCATTTTTACTTTAACAGTTAGGTTGAGCCTGGAGTGAAATAGGAGTGAACTTGTCTGCAGCAAGTTGGATTGAGAGGTGAAAAAGGCACATAGTGAAAGGTGATGTGATGACTCTTTCATGCTAAGGTCCTGGATTTCTGGCATGGATATGTGGGTAGAAGGGTGAATATGAGCTGTGTTTGTGGGATTGGAGTGAGGTGTAATTTTTTAGAGGGGAAGAACTTCTCCGTTTCTGATGGTAAGTGTTTTGAATTTCACTTGATGTCTTCTGCTATCTATTCCCACTTCTCTGTTCCTACATGTGCTTGCCCAGGGCTGTCATATTTGACTGTTTGAGCAGCCCTAAGCCTGTTTATTTACTAAGTCTGTAAATTTTCTTGGAATCAGAATTCTTTGTGATGCAAATACCTTGTTTTAACAGGCAGGCTGGCTCTCTTCTCCAATGACAAGAGTAACAGACGTCTCAGCTAATCTTCCAGGTCTCTGTTCAGGTCAGGTGTCCTTGCATGGACAGTTGCTGCCTTCCAGACATCCAGGAGGGCTCAGAAGGTTGGTTTTTCTCTGTGTTTATCTGCCAGGATGTTGGAGAATGCAGCAGCCAGAGCAGGTCTCTAATGGATGAACCGTGTGTTCGAGTTGTCTTCTGTGTGCTGGGATTTGTGAGGAAAGTAATGATCTGTCTAGTCCAGCGTCTTACAGGCATTAGCAGCAGTTGTCTCCTAAAGAAAGCACCAAGGCTGACATTAGTCAAGGAATGAGATTTTGTAGCTTTTCTTCCTCATCCCAGCTCAGGTAAGGCTGTTTCTGAGGAAAGTGGCTCTCGAACTACAACCGGACCGGCAGTACAGAGCTACTGGGGCAGTTTCCTCGGGTATTAGGGTTTTTTTGAGGTTTCAGACTTAGTAAATAACTGGAAGAGCTTGCCTGAGAACACATAAACTTCACACTTTCATTATGTGAAGCGTAAATTTCTTGTCAAATAACTTCTGTCTGAAGTGTTTGAACTTGGAGATTTAACCAGACAAGGCTAAAGGCCACCAAAGGTGTCTCTGTTAACTTCATGGTCCTGTGTTGTCCTGGGTGCTTCATGGGCTGTGGATTTTCCTGAAGATGCTCATGATGCTTTTCTTGTTGGAAGCTGTTTCTCACCTCACCTGAGTGCAGCCCCAGCAACCCAGGGCCCAAAGGCTGTTGTATGAGCTATGTTGGTGGGGTTGACTCACTCTGGCATGTTTGGTAGCAACTGTTAATCATCTTACCTGTTCTGTACTGTGTAAGCCATCATCTCTGTAAACTTCTGGAACAACAAAAACTGGAGATGGGATGACCTCAGGTCTTTCCAATTCTTCATTTCCCCCCTTTGGGGGAAGGCTTGTTCCCTCTACTAAATTTTCCTGTAGTGGCTCCAGTGTTCAGTGACTCAAGCACAGGGTTTTCGTTGTTTGTCTTAGGAGCCTGTCAGACTTCTCAGCATGAGATGCTTTTCTAAGCCTCCACCTGGTCTGTTTCCCTCCTCTTATTTCCCTTGAACTGGAAGAGTGGTCAGCGAAAAGCTTCAGGGGGTTAATGCTCATCAAATGAAGTACTTGAGTACCGGTTAGCCCTTTCTGGGCTACTTTGGTTCATGTTCTGAATAAAAAGGCTTGAAAGGAGAATGTTACAGTGCCACTTGAAGGCTGACAAGTGTGAGCACTGAGGTCCTAGGACTTAGAGGATAGGGGAAGGTTTTAACCTACAGACTATAAGCGTTCCTTCAGGGATGACCTTTTCAGCTGAAATATTGAACTACACGGTCAACTAGATGTGGCAATTACTGGTTTTGCTTGTGCCTAGAACTGAGTCAAGAAGCTTGATTTTTCTTAAAAAGCTGAAGATTTTCCGATGGATTGCTTTCTCTGTTATCCTGTCTGTGCTGCCAGTGCTGCATAACTACTAGCTTGACTGTAATGCTGAAGTAATTCTTAAAATATCATCTGTGAAATAGATCAGTCATGACAGGATAAAGCCATTTTCCATGAAAGATGAGTAGGATCAGACCCTGGATACTCTCAAATGTATCCCGCACAAGAAGGGAGAATTAAATTCCAAAGCACGGCCATGCAGGGGACAAAACTAGAAGCAAATTCAATGTCCACCACTGAGAATTCCAGAAATATTTAGGACAGGATGGAAAGCTGGTAGTGGTTAAGAGGTCTGTGGTAGGGTAATACATCATGGGATGGGAAGCTCTGATTTTTTGTTGGATTGCTTGGGAAGCTGGTTCATGGACTACCTGAAATGAGCAGTGGGCTCTTCAGACTAGGGTAGAGAACAAGGATTGAGCAGGCACAGGGAAAAATGTTGCCCTTGCACCTCTGCCAGGGAAGTGGATGGAGGTTAGTTGATGCTTCCTCACAACTTCACACCATACACCAGTCCTGCCAATCTCTGTGTGCTGCTTCCATAGGGAGAAGTTTTTAGTGCTCTGACTGCCTGTGGCAGGGAGGAGGGCAAAGCCCAAGAGCACAACCAAGGGTAACATAGAGAACCAGCCTCCGCACCCTGACTCAGCCCATCCCTGCACAGTTTCTCTCTGTTCTCCAAGAATGTTTAATAATGCAGCACATATGGCTGAGATCACCCTTCTGGCCTGCTGTGGTGTGAGATCAGTCATCTGGCAGCTTGGTACTTACTGCAGTCTCCAAGGCAACAGCTCTCCTTGCTCTTTGGAAGTTCAGTGTACTCCTAAAGAAGCTGTCATCCTTCTTGCTGTAAATGTGGCAGGTGTGAAAGGCTTTATCTGTGCCAACGAGCTCTAAACCAGGTGGCTGCTGCTCCAAGGAGCAGTGCTGCCTTGGGTGTGGTATTTCCTGCTGAAGATGCTGCCTGTCCATTACTCATGTCACAAAACCTCTCCTGCTCATTCCCATCCCTGTGTGCTGTGTCTGTTAGCCAGCTGTGCTGCCGGGGGGATCACTGGCAATCTCTGCTGAGGTAAGGTGTGTGCTGCAGAAAGAATTAATTCCAGAGGAGGTATTTGCCAGCCCTGCAGTTGTTTGTAGCACTAAAATGCTCACAGTAAGGAAACAACTCCTCAGTAGTGTTCCAAAGTGGCTTCTCTTGAGCAGCTGGTATTTTCTTGCTGAAGGAGTTGTACTTTGGGGCGAGAAATGTCAGGGGAAAACTCCTTATGCTGTCTGTGTGGAAGAACCCCGTTAGGTTTTACATGGACCTAAGACCAGCTTTGTGTGCTTGAAAACAGGAATTTACTGAACATTCCTGATCGTGGGGTCACTGGTGTGCAGCGAGGCACTCCCACCTCCTGGGAGGAAGTCAGAACTGCTCTCTTGGCACAGCTGAGCCATCTGACAGCTTGAGTGATGGTAAGAGCTGTCTCAGCCCAAGCATTTCGTGTTCCCTGTGGGTGACAGTGTGCTGCTGATTTACAGGAGTTGCTGTCACACCTGTCCCTTGCTGTGAGCCCTGGGAGGGAAAGTGCTGGATTAGGTGCAAACTCGGCTTCATCATGCAAGTGGTTTGTTTGTCTGCTTCACATTGAGGTGAAGCTGCTGCAAACGCTGCCCTGGAGTTCTCTTGCTGCAATTTTGTCTAAGTCTGTGCTCCCAAAACTGGGTGGACCCTTCCCCCTGCTCCCTCGGGCATGGGTTTCTGCCAAGTTATCTGTCAACTCCACCAGATAGTTGCTGGCATGTATTGGATCAGGCGCTTTACAGGAACTCTGGCAGCTGCCACGTCTGTAAATAGTGGCTACTTGATGTCTCCCAAGGGCTGGAGGAGAGAAAAGGTGTTTCCCTCTGGCTATTGGAGTGATGCTGCAGCACGCAGGAGGTGGGAGCTGGTTTGCCTGGTGACTCCAGGATCTGGGCCTAGGGGAACCTGCCCTCCCAGGCTGTGTAGCCCCAGTTTAGCAGCACAATCTAGACTGGAGTCACTGGGCAGAAAAATGAAGCAGGGCTGAGTCATTTAGCAATTAGTGAGCCTTCAGCCCTGATAAGAATGTGAGTAACTGAGAGGCAGAGAGTCTGCCTAGTGATTGCTGTTGAAGGATGTTATGGAGACAGTCCATTTAAGAGTTCTGGCTGCTGTGCTGGGTTTAACCTTTCCTTTTTTTTCTCCCTGCTCATCTCCCCATCAGCAAGCTGAGGAATATGTGTGGGAAACAAATCAGCAGCAGACAGTAGCATGTGAAGTGATTCTCCTGCTGGCATGGATGGGACTCTGGGGCAATAACACCCGTGGTGATTTAAAGTTCAAAGATAATGTGCTGCTTTCTTGCCTGCAAGCCCTAAAATGGTTTGGAGGAAGGAGGTGAGAACCTGAGCCAACTGGTTTGTGAGGGATATTGGATACTATACAGCTGATGTGGGTTTTATATACTTGATTTCTTCAGAGATCATAGGTAGTAGGGACAGGCCACTTACTGGTGTGAGCTGCTTCTGTAGTGGTGAACAGGCACAGATGTCTGTGTACAAGGCTCTTGTCTCCCAGATAACACAGGTCCCAAAATGCCTGTAGAGGTTCTTCCTCCTTTTCAGCGTTTCTCTGGCAACATGGAGGCTCTCCATCCCCACTGGACTGGCTGGGGGCCTATGCTGGATAAGAAAGTGAGGGCTCCCCTAAACCTTGCTGTACTCAGCTGCAGGAATGAGCAAGACCTGATGACGGATGAGAGGACAACATAATCCAGGATGGTAGTGGGGGCTGGTCTTGGGAACACAAAGGAGATCTGCTGGTGTAAGGCCCACAAGAGAGTGAGGAACCAGGGATTCACAGTGAGAATCGATGCCTGGGATCAGCCAAGAAGGCCAGGAGGGAGGGAAGTGGGGATCAGCCAAGCAGGAAGAGAGCCAATCCTCTTAGATGCCAAGAAGACCTTTTAAGGACCCAAGACTGCTGTGGGTGTGGAGCTGCCTGGAGTAGCCTGTGGCATCCAAAAGAGAAGGGTGAAGCAGGATGCTCCAGGTAGCTCGGGGTGCAGGGGCAGCCCCCCAGCCTGACCCTGTTGCTGCCCACACCCATGGGAGCAACTGGGCTGCCCCAGCTAGGGAGTGTGAAAGGCTCTCCAAGCAATCATGTGGGATGTTTTCCTTTGATTCATTCCTCCTTCAAGCTGTAATTCCTCCTGGAGACATGATTTTCTTATGGCTTGCCTCCTGTAAGTCAGCTGTTCCCACTTGGGAGCTGACCTCTGGGCAGCCTTGCCTGGGTTCATTTTCAGAGAATGAAGCCTTTCCTTCCCAGGTATTCCAGTGCACATACTCTCAGCTCCCTCTTCCCTGACCCTGTTCTTTGTGTTCTTTGTGTTCCCAGGCTGAGAGGTTGCCCCTGATGAGTTTATTTGGCTCCCTGATCTCTTTACTTTTCTCACAGTTTCTAAGAAGATGGGTGCAATGAGACAAAAACGTCAGCCCCTTTTATTTTGTGCAGGGGGACAAGACTCAGATGTTGCTGGATTACACAAACCCCTGGTATTGCCATCATTTAATGGGACTCTTGAGTTTCCCATTCCCAGTTCAGTGGTATTTTGCCCTGACCAGAGCTGAGCACAAACTGGGGCTGGTTTGTGTTGCCAGAATCCTGAGTTGTCAGAAATATGCTGCATCTACATGAAATGCAGCTTTTGGGGTCTGACAAGGGGTTTCTTTTCACATGAAACAAGTAAAGGAGTTTTCTCTGATGCCTGAGTGCTGAGGCAGAGGGGGAAAAAACAGGGAGCTGCTGATAGACTGATGGGTGAATAAAACTCAAGTGGGCTGGTGGCTTTTTAGCAAACTCTTGGACCTTTTCCTAAGGGATGGAACTTTTCAGGCTGGTTCAGAGCTGCTGTTCCCCCACAGAACCCTACCTGGGCACCCTGCAGGTAAGGCCAGTTGCTCTGAGCTGCCTGGCTCAGTTCTCCATCTTGCCTACACTTGTTTCCCTTCCCTACCCACTCATTCTTTCTTTCTCCTCTTGGCTCCTTTCCCTCTGGACTTCTGGACTTCAGCAGAGGGATCTGGGATTTGTAGCCTGTCCCTTCCCATTTCCCACACCTCCTTCCTGGCAATACTGTTTCAGGAGTCCTCGTGCCTTAGCCGAGAGGGACATCTAGTGGAGTTGGAGCTCAGGGACCTGGGGTTTGTCTTTATTTATTGTGTTTTTATTTATTTATTTGTAATCCTTATGAAAGTGCAGAAACTGAGGTTTTCACATGGTCCTGGTAGCCTGGTGGCAAGGTGGACCTTTGGTGGCCAGTTCATGGGCTGTTTGTCTCTTTGTACTCGGATATAGGGAAGTGACTGTGGAATGGGGCTTTTCTGGGAAGAAAGGTGCTGTGGTAGGTGATGTGCTCAGTAAGACAAAACCTGTCTGGACACACTTCTCTGTGGATTTGGTTGCACAGGGTTCACACTTCCCTTTGGAAAATTGTCTCCTGCCCTCTTCTTGCTTGGCCATGATCCTGCTGGTTGTGGCAGGATCCCCAAATTGCATGTGGGCACAAGAGAGAGAGAGCAGACACTGGATCTGGTGTTCAGGTGATAGAACAGCCCACTGCCGTTCCCCTGGGTGCAGGTACTGGGGCCCAGCTGCTGGGCTCTTCTCATGAACTGTTTCATCCTTTTGCATCCTGTTATCTCAGGCACCTTCTGGGGACCATAATCTGTAACAACTCATGTTTAGGGAAGCTTTTAGTGGGCCATGTGCTTAATTGCAAACTGTGAGACACTGGAATGAAAACATTTGTACTTTTATTTACTCAGTGCTGCAAAAGTGCTGCTGATGCTCCCTGGGCAAGAGAATGACCACAGTAAATGCTTCTTTTTGTGTTGCTGTAGCATTGTGTAAGCACAGACCTCAGAATGTTCCTTAGCTCTGCAGAGAGGGCTGAGGCACAAACCATCCTCCTATGAGCTCTTACAGCTCAGTTTTTTGTGAGGATTTCTCCCCAGACTCTGCATGTCTCTCCACCACAGTGGAGCTGCTGTGCATGGCAGTTGTGTTTTATTGGGAGAGGCCCAGCTTCCCCCTTAGCACTGGGGGTCTGTGCTGCAGGTTTCTGTTTCAGGAACACTTGCACAGAAGCTCAGGAAGAACCACACAGCCACAGTATTAGAAAATATCCCAGTTTATTGCAGCATCTCAGTTCTGAGAGTTTTACAAAACAATGTATTTACAGGTGAGGAAGGGACTAACTCAGCTGGAGTGTGCTTTGCTGGGGCAGGAACAGGCTACAGAAGAAAGAGGAAGAAAATTAGCACATTCACAAGTCACATTTTTCTTTACAAAATTAAGATAGTTAGAAGGCTGGTGTGCACAGCTGACTGGTGTTGTCCTTGTGGGGAGCACTCCAGGAAGGATTCAGTGCAGCCCTTGTGCTCTTCACAGCGACTCCAGGCACCTGGGGCTCAGCAGAAGCTGCATCAGCTCAGCTCAGTGTGATGTTAAGGCACAATGTGGTGATGCCAATGGCTCTGGGTCTCCATGTGTGCCAGTAGCTCTGCCTGTGGCTTCCCTCACAGTGAGTGATGGTGTTTGAGCCCTGCCCATGGCTTTCTTTGGGGTGAATGATGGCATTTGAGCTCTGCCTGTGTCTTCCCTCGGGGTGAGTGATGGCGTTTCAGCCCAACATCTCTCTTTCAGGCCCCCCGCTCTGGACTTGGCCATGCCAGAAGCAGAATTGGACAGAGGACAGAAGGAGGAGACCATGGTGTGGGACAAGGGAGGGATCCCAAAGGGAATCCCCCCAAAACTATGGTAAGACCTCCCTTCAACCCCTCTATGGCTGAACACCAGAGAAAGGGGTATGGACGGCCGCTTGAAAACAAATGCACAACTTAGAATATATACTGAAGCCTTGTTTTTGAATTTGTCCAATAAAGTCTGCCTCTAAACACAGAGTGTTTGTCTTTTTTTTTTTTAATTTGATTTTTTAAAAAAAGTTTATTACTATATGTAGTCTTGAATGATGGCTCATTCAAGCTGTTCATGGGAGCTGCACTAGCTTACCCCCCAAGGGAAACTTCTCCAAACATGGATTTCTAAGACTAAGAACTAAACCAAACCATCAGCTCTGGCTGCACATGGAGTCCCAGGCGCTTGCAGCGAGGTAGAGGGAGGGTTGAAGTTCACAGTAGAGGCTGTGCATGGCTGGCACTGCCAAGTGTCTCCAGCCAGCGCTGTCCAAGAGGTGTCCAGGCAGGGATCCATCCCTAGAGGCCTGTGTGCTCCTGGATCCAGTCTCGCAGGCTCGTGAGCCGGCTGTACACCCCAGGTTTGTTCCTCTGGGCGCAGCCATCGCCCCAGCTCACCACGCCGGCCAGGAACATCCGACTGCTGGGCTCCACACTGACCAGGGGCCCCCCGGAGTCTCCCTGCACAGAACCACACAGGAGCATAAGCACCAACCCCATACATCACCCTTGTGCACAGTGTTAAAGTCAATCACAAAAATTGAGCAAGAAATTATCAATTAGTAAATCCCCGTCTCAAAAACTAGTCTAAGTCAGCTGTCATTACAATTTTTTGGCTATTCTCTGAAACAAATATTTAAGTACAGCAGTAAGAGCCACAATGCCAGAACAAAGAGCTATAAAATACCAGTCAAGCAGCCTGGCTTGCTAACTAAGACTAAATAACAGCCAGAAGCTGGAGTAGGGTTGTATGTCCTGCCTGGCGAGATGGAGTCTAAGTCCTGTGGTTTTGGGCTGTAGTTTTCGAGTCTAAGTCATGCATCAATGCAACTTGCTGCTGGTGCCCATTGTAATCTGTCCGTTGTCTGAATCCAGGAGGATTCCCATAGATTTGTGTTAAAAATGTAAATGTAAGTGGAAGTACCAGAATGAGCAGGGCTGAGCAAAGGCCTGTCTCCTTGTTTAATAACCAATATCCAGCACTAAATCCAGGTGCTGCCTCACCTGGCAGGCATCCACACCACCGGTCAGGATCCCCACACACATCATGCGTGGCGTAAGCTGGTCTGTCAGGAGCTGGTTACACACAGTCTGGTTGATGAGCCGGATCTCTGCCTTCTGGAGGATGGAGGCTCCTGCGCCTGCCAAGATGGAGGAGCAGCTTAAGTAAAAATACACATTTTTAAGCAGCTCCCCGTTTTTCCCTCAAGAAACACAGAAATCATAGACTTGTAGAATCCCAGAATGGTTTGGATTCAAAGGGAACTAAAGCCCATCTCGTTCCACCTCCTGCCATGGGTAGGGACGCTTTCCACTAGACCAGGCTGCTCCAAGCCCTGTCCAACATGGCCTGGACTGCTTCCAGGGATGTGGCAGCCACAGCTTCTCTTGGCAACCTGTGTAAAATACATCAATGCAGCCCCAAACCACATGCCAGCGCGCACCTCCTTCCGTGGTTGCTCCCCATCCGGTCACCCACAGGTCCTTGCCCACAGGGAAGTTGTGGGTGGCATCAGGCAGGCAGATGGGCTGGACGACGGCTGTGAAGGTGACGGGGCTCTGCAGCTCCAGCACAGCAATGTCGTAGTCGTAGGTGTAGTCATTGAAGAAGGGGTGGGAGATGATGCGCTTGATTTTGCGGGTTTGCACATTGGGGCCGCTGCGGTCACCTTGGTCAGTGAGCCCCAGGTAGGCTGTCCACAGGCTGGGGTCCAAGTACCTGCACAAGGGGCATGAAACATAGGGTGAGACCCCATCTCAGAGACAGCACTGCTCACTACCTTAAACAGTTTCCTTGAGGAATGCCTCTCAGAGTTGGTGTTGGAATATTGTGTGCGCTTTTGGTCACCACAATATAAGAATAATATTAAACTATTAGAGAGCTTCCAATGAAGGGCAACGAAGATGGTGAAGGACCTTGAGGAGAAGCCATATAAGGAGCAGCTAAGGGCATTCGGTCTGTTCAGCATGGAGAAAAGGAGACTGAGGGGAGATCTCACTGCAGTTACAACTTCCTTGTGAGGGAGAGAGGAGAGGCAGACTCTGATATGTGTTCTGTGGTGCACAGTGACAGGACCAGAGGGAAAAGCCTGATGCTGTCAGGGGACTTTTAAGTTGGATATCAGGAAAAGGCTCTTTTCCCCAGAGGGTGGTCAGGTACTGCAACAGACTCCCCAGAGCAGTGGTCACAGCACCAAGCCCGATCGAGCTCAAGAAACATTTGGACAACACTCTTGGGCACATGGTATGCCTCTTGGGGATGGTGCTGTGCAGGGCCAGGAGCTGGACTTGGTGATCCTTGAGGGTTGCTTCCGACTCATCTTATCCTGTGATTCTGTGAAATGCCTGGAAGCATAGGGATGTGAGGCCAGTACCTGATGCCTTGCAGTGGCAGGAAGCAGTGTGCTGCTGACACCAGCCAGGTCGCCGACACCAGCGAGGCCCCACAGATGTGGCCCTGGCCCTTGACATGCAGGCTGACCTGCCACGGCCACTCTCCCACGTCCGAGTTCTGCCCACCGACGATCCGTGACTTCCTGACGTAGGAGCGGAGCCCACAGTCTAGAGCAGAGAAGAAGTGGCGCTTGGTTTCTCCTGCTCCCATCCCATGCCTCCCCTCTGTTCCTCTGGGACATCTGACAGCACCAGTACCCTGTTACCCGTGTCTGGAAGGGGGGATGCTCTCTGCACAGATGCTAAATTAGCTACAACATTTACTGGCCAACTCTGTAAAGGGGAGATAAGCCCCTGTATTACCCACCTAAGACCTCCTGAATGTGACACATTAAGATGGTTTGTTCATTAAAACTGAAATTAAGATATGCGTTGCCCCTGAAAAGAACGGATTGCATACATAAGGTTTAGCACGATAGTCTGTTTGAAGTTAAGATATGTGTTGTCCTTAAAAAGGGACAGATTGCATACATAGGGCTTAGCTCAAGAAACCGTAAAATATCCTGTAGAATAAACATGTACGTCAAAGTAGAAGCTGTGTAAGCGCATAACCAAGTATGTAAAGTTCACAGATAAAGCACTGAGGAACCTTCATCCCCGCGACCACCAGGAGGCAGAAAAAGACCCCCTAGCAACAACTCGCGCAAACGCAGAGTGCACAGGAAGAACCGTGGCACCGGAAGAAGAAGAGTATAAAATTGGGGACTTTTGGGAAGGGGGGAGCGAGCCATTGGTGGAGCAGTGACTCCCTGGCCGCCCAGCGCTGCTTTATTTGCTGTCGCTTGCTTAATAAACTAATTCGAGCTAATTGACTTTGCCTCCGCCAATTATTCAAGGCTAACTTATAACACTGAACAACACAGACACTTCGCAGGCCGCTAAAGAACATGGCTTGGATATTTCCAGATCAAGCTCCTGCACAGAAACACCCAGGGGCTCTCTCTGCCACACTGGGGTGTTTCTCTGAGAGGCCCAGCCCAGAATCCCATGTCCCCCCCATTCCTCAGGCACTCACTGCAGTTGTCCTCATCAGAGTGGTCCTCACAGTCCTGCTCCCCATCGCACTCGGGGTTCTGTTTGCTGATGCAGCGTCCACTGCGGCACTTGTATGTGTACTCCTTGCAGGGGACGGTGGTCTGGCCTGCTGCAGGCAGGATGGAGGCACAGGGGTTAGCCCCTGTTCTGGGGAGGTCACATCACCTTCACCTCTTCTGCCCACCCCCAGGGCATTTCCACCCCATGCAAACACACACACGAGGGTGCCCAGCTCCAAGGAATTCTGTCAGAGGCTGCATTTGATGGCAGTCAACCCGCAGCCCACCCTCACCTGTGCTGCAGCTGCCCTCATCGCTCCCGTCCCCACAGTCGTCCTTGCCATCACATTTCTGTGTGTTGGGGACACACTTCCCGTTGTCGCACTTGAAGCTGTCAGCTGCACAGCCTGGGGACAGAGAGCAGCTCCTGAGGGCTGGGCATGAATCCTGCAGCACCTCAGGACACGGCTGTGCCCAGCTCCCCTCCCCAAGACAAGTAAAGCCTCTGCAGCTCCAACGTCCTGTGTCTCCAATCTCTTCTCCAAACTGTACACCACCACTCAGTTATTCAGTCTATTCCTACACCTCTGCTCATCCTTCTTTCCTCTGAGCTCTCATTCAGGGCTCAAAGAAGCTGTACCAGGTGAGCCTTCGCCATGTCTGGGGTTTTTTTGCCTGCTCATTTCCAGCACAGCACTTTCTTCCCTCCATCCCACGAGCCTCCATTGCCCTCATCGATCCCCTGTGTGCCTGTTCGAGCCCTCAACCCTTTGTGCCTGCGGGGTGAGTCACTCACTGCACTGCAGCTCATCGCTGTTGTCGCCACAGTCGTTCACGTTGTCACAGACCCAGAACCTGGGCTTGCACCAACCGTTCTGGCACCTGAACTGCTGCTCGGTACAGGCTGGAAGAGCACAGTAAGAATCACAGGATTATTTAGGTTGGAAAAGACCTCCAAGACCATCAAGTCCAACCTGAGACCAACCACCACCTTGTCAACCAGATCAGAGCACTGAGTGCCATGTCCAGTCATTCCCTGGACACCTCCAGGGATGGTGACTCCCCTGGGCAGGCTGTTCCAATGCTAGAAATTAGGGGAGAGGTCTGCAAAGGCACCCGTGGAGTCACCAGCAACCCGCCCACCATGGCAGCTCTCCCAGTGGGTGTGCGAGCACTTGGGAACCCCAGCAATCAGCTCAGGACTGTGCACGTGTACATAAACACACAACACAGTCAGTACATCCACGGTATTTCCACTTTTCTGGAGAACAAAGCCATTTGGAGCTCCTGTGTCTGAGGCAGTGGAGGCTGAAGCTGACATCACAACAGCAGGATAGCCAGAGGCAATACTGAAGCAAAGCAATTGCTGCAAGCAGTGGGAAAGCACCTGAGAAACCAGGATCACAGGCGAGCAGCACACTCATCCCCAGAGAACTGCCCCTCCCAAACCAGGGGATCCTGTCCTCTCTAATAAACTGCAGACCCTGGGCAATAACATTAACTACAGGACAGCTCTGCTAATCCAAGAGGAAAACTTGTTGCACAAAGAAACAACTCCCTTGTGTCCCATGGGTTTTCCAGATGAGCTCTGCAAAGCCTGCCCAGTTGGGTAACAAAACGTATCCCCCCACACCACCCAGTTCAGTCAAACCCACAACCAGCAGGATTACACAGAAGAACACATTCCCAGCTGGAAGGAACTGGAAAGGGAGGGCGATGCCACTGGGAGAGGGCTGGATTAGCAGGAACCCACAGCTCCTATGCTGAGAAGGGATTCCAAATTGACTGCGCACTGAGTCTCACTCCAGCCTGGAGGAAAGCAGCAGCACTGGTTCCAGCCAGCACTGAGTCACATTACCCAGAACAAGCCTAACCACCCGCGGCAACACGGCCTTTCCCATGCTGTGCCAAAGGGAAACCAAGGCTGGACTTACTGCAGGACCTCTCGTCACTGCCGTCCACGCAGTCCAGCCACCCGTCACAGCGCATGCTCCTGTCGATGCAGCGGCCAGTATTGCAAGTGAACTTCCCAGGGCAGGCTGAGAGGGTGAAAGGCACAAAACCACACATGAGCCCTCTTGGTGTCCCCTCTACATCCCTTCCGTGGAGTTCCCTATGCCTGCTTACAGCAGAACACAGCAGGAAGACCAGGAGGTTTGCAGGAAAGCAAGACGTGTTGCTATTCCCCTCGAAAAGGCCACTTCCCAGTTTACAGGGCAGTGTAAGCACAGAGGAGGGACAGCTCCAGATCTCAGGGAAATCACTTTGCCCACTCCAGCCCCAGGGCTTCAACTCACGGTCACTGGAGTCGTAGGACAGGAACTCCGCAGAGAAGCCTGTGTCTGTGTAGGACTGGTCTGAGTGGAACCGGACCTCGATTTTGTTGGTGGTGCTGGCCACCACAAACTGGGAGCGCTCCCCACAGTACCTGCAGGGAGAGAGCAAAGGGGAGTAAAAGGGCTGGAGGTCAGCACCAAGACACCTCCCTCCACATCCCGGGAGCTGAGGGGGCAGGAGAGCAGTGAGCAGGTCTGATCCCAGCACAGACTGCTGGGCCTTGAGGTCCAAATTCTGCTGCTGCTGGCAGAAGGTTTGGGCCAACACCAACTTGTGACCTTAGGAATGACCAGGAACAAGTTCTTCCACATCCCTGCCTGCCCCATTATGTGTCTGATCTCAGATACACTGGACTTGTGCAGGATCCCATCTCACCGCAGGGAGGTGGGATCATGTACATGAACAGCTCTGCAGGAACTTAGGATGCAGAGACAAGTGCTGACTTTGAAACCCTCTCTCTGAGGCAGGGTCAGCTCCCTTGTCCAAAACACTGTGAAACAAGATTTATCACCTGCTTGTGAGGTACCAAGTTTTCTGTCTGGCCCATCAGGCTGGGGAATGCATTAGGAAATGCATCACAGGATACGAGTGCCCTGAGAATGGAGAGCTGCTCGTTCAAGCAAACCCACCCCAGATGTTCCTGCCTTCCCACACATGAGCTGTGTGCTGTGATGCTCCACAGCATCTGGGGGGAGGTTCAGCTGCAGCGCACCACAAACCCAGGGTCTTATCCCCAGAATCAAGCATGGGGCTCCCCTCTCACCATGGAGCAGTCACGGGCACCCTCCTGCTTCCTCCCAGCCCTGACAGCACCAGCACGCTTGTTCCCACAGCAGATTAAGGAAAGCACAAGGTTCTGTGTAACTAAACAAAGCCCCTCCATGGGTTCAGCCACCCAACACTCACCTCGTGCCGTTGATCTGCACATAGTCCTTGGTGCAGGAGCTGACTGGGATGCCGGGCTCCAGCACAAAGAACATGTTGAAACGCACCTTGACATTCTTTATAGAGGGAACCTGCAAAAGGAAGCAGAGACAGTGGGATGTTGCTTTCTGGAGCAAGGAAAAAGGAATAGTTTCATAGGAAGAGGGTTGTCCTTGGGGGGAGGACAGAAGATAACTGAAAAGGGGAGGTCAGTTTTCCAGTAGGAAAAGAAACAGCTTCATAAAAGTCATTGAGTCATCCTGGCCCCAGAATCCTCAGTGGAACAGGCACACAGAGAGGTGGAAGCCAGACCTCTGGTCGACAGCCAGTAACTGGCCTGTCCCAAAGCCAACACTCTCATCCTTCTCGTGTGAAATTACAGGATTTTTCATGGGCTCCTATGGGGTTCAGGCCTCTCGCAACCTCTTCTGCCTTTGCCCCCAACCCCTAAAGGCTCCCTCAGTCATGCTAGACTCGGAGCCTCTGGGCCCCAGCTGCTGCAAGCTCCCTTGCACCATGTCTTGTACAACCAGGATCATCTGACAGACTTATTAAGGGAAAGAGAAGGCCCATCTCACCTCAATGTTCCAGACACAGTCCGTGTCTGGGGGGTAATGTGCTGGGTAATAGGGAGTTGTGAAGGTGCCGCTGTCTCCCTTCAGGGTCCCACCGCAGGCTAAACACAAGCAGGAAGGTAATAACAAGTTAGAGATTTAGACTGTGGTTTTTCCAAGCCTCAACCGGCTGTCATCTGAGGCAGGAAGGGAGGCAGAGACAACAGTCTCTAACAAGGTTAAGTCACTCTCTGGAGAGAGCAGCTCTGCTCCAAGGCTTGAGAGAACCCAGGAGATCAATTAGGTGCTTCCTGTACACATCAATCTGCATGTCTAATCCAACATAATTCTCATTTTGGCCTCCTCAGGGGACATCATTACTGCAGCCAAGCAAGTGCCAAGAGGTCACCTGCTTCCAGGTGCTCAAGCCCTGGAAACATCCCTGACAAACTGACCACAGCCAAAGCACCTCCCTGTTCAGCTGCCCATGGCAGGGAGAGGTGGGGAAACAGGTCAAAGCCTCTGCTTACCTTTCATCTTTGGGAGCTGGAAGAACTCAGCCTTAAAGCCTGGGAATCGCCCCTCCTTGTTGGTAACCAATGTGACTAGCATGACGTTCTGGGAGGACAGGAAGGTCAGGTTGTAGGATGGGGCATAATTCCCACAAAGCCTAGGAAGCAAAGGACAGAATCCATAATGCACTGCTGCACAGGGAGCCTCAAGCAGGACAGCTCAGCTCTGAGCAGGGACAGGAGCAGGACATCTCAGGATCACCCTGGACTTGGTGCTGTACAGGATCACCCACCTAACCAAGGCATGGGGCTCCACGGGGCTCAGAGAGTCGTACACCTTGATGTAGTCACTGTCATCTCTGCATGGCTCCAGCTCCAGGGTCTTGAAGGTGAGGCTGATGCTGGAGCTGGCATCTGCCCTCAATGCCCAGTAGCAGAGGGCATTGTTGGGGTATGGGCTGTTGGGGAAGCCCGGTGTGGTGAAACTGGTGACCTCTCCTTCCTTGGCGTGGAGGGAGAACATGCAGCTGTCTGCCCAGAGAGTAGGGAACAGTTAACAAGGCAAACAAGCCTTGCCCTGCCTTTCCCTGGCATGCACAGAATAATTCCTGCAGGCTATCCCAGGGCAGATGGCTCTTCCTGGATAACAGCAAGGCCTGTGCCGCAGTCTGTCCAACCCCAAACCAGCTCCAAGGAGCACACTGGGGTCTGCCTTGCATGCAGAGCATCTCTCTCCAGACCCTTCCCCATCCTGCAAGAGAAAACCACCCTAAAGAGACCACTGAGATGGAAGAAGAACTGTACTTACTGTCCCGGGCAGAGTGAGCTATGCTGGGGTCCACAGCTGCAGGAGAAAACAGAACTGGCATCACTCTTTGGGCTATGGGAAATCCCTGGGCACAAAGCCAAGGTTGCTCCTTGGAGTCCCATTGATCTGGCCTTGCTTGTGAAGTCTCTCCCTGCAAACTGGCAGGGGAGGCTGCTCCTGCCTGGCATCTGGGAGCTGAGGGAGCAAACTTTTCCTCTGCAGAGGGAGAACTCATCCCTGTCCCTCTTCCCTGGGTGCAGAGGAGAACACAAAGCATTCCAGCAAAGGGGAGCAGGTCCATTCAGCCCCCTTCAGGCTGTACATCCCATTAAGCTGCGCTGTGACATCCAGGTCTTTACACCACCCTCAGGGCTGGCTTTCCCATGGGAGTGCTGTGACCAGCACCTTCTCCTTCCAGAGAAATATCCCACCCAGTCCCATGCAGAGGCCCAGGGACAGAAGAGCCAATACTCACGGAAAGCAATGACTGACTCCACTTTCAGCATGGGGTTTCGCAGGCGGGGGTTCCACCTCTGCACTAGGCTCTGCTTGTCAGCCATTGCCCTGTCCAGGCTCTCCTGCCGGTACTTGGGCACAAGGAATTCTGACCAGTAGTAGGCAATGACACTGCCTTCACTGTGGAAAGAGCAGTTGCGGGGTGAGGGCAAGGACAGACATGGGATGCCTCAAATACCACTAGAAGAAGGGGCCATACTACTTGATGAGCTGTTTTTGGAGCCTAGCCATGGGGAAGGGAGAGTTTCAATGACAAGTTAAAGAAACAGCAAAGGCCCCTGCCAGCCCAGGGAGTCTCTCTCTCAATGCTTCCAGGCACCACCCACTGCAGTTCACTGCACCACACCTTGATTTTCCTAAGACATCTGGCAGAAAACAAAATGCGTTTTCAGGTCACTTTTTACTGCTCACCCTTTCCTATGTCACTCAGGGTGACTAGTGGGGTGCTTCCATCCCAGCCTCCCAGGAATGAGGGTAAAAGGCTGTGTGATATCCCGGCATCCCAGATGGGGCTCAGGCAGTGCCTAACACTCACCTGAAGGCAGTGATCACTGTCTCTTTGTGGTAAGGACCAATATCAGCATGATTGCTGTAGATCTCCTCCACCTGAAAGGGTTAAAAAGGGGTGTTCAGCATGTCTAGAAGTGAGGAAAAGGGAAAGGCTAAAGACAGACAGAGCTTCAAGCCTGTGAAGGAAAACCAGGGCACATACCTGGCATCCCTGGGTGCAGGAATCTGCAGAGCCAAAGAAAGGAAGAAGGAGAGTTGAGAGCCCCAGAAGAGCCCAGAGCTGCCCATCACAGCCTGCTCTGACTCAGCTTGCCCCAGTCTTCCCTGGGAGAAGTGAATCCCCAAGTCTGAGGGAAGAGGCATAGCCACAGTTTCAGCCTCCTTCGGATACCCTTCTGCCTCAGTTCCTGGCCCTGACTCATCCAGTGATTCTGGGATGTGCCCTGGCAGCTCCTATGGCACAGGGAGATGCTGTGGCACTGGGCTGGAGCTGGCACGTCAAGATCCAGCTCCAAGGAAGGTCCCTGCTCCCAGCCAGTGTGTCACAGCGAGCAGGGAAAGCTCCGAGAAATCTTACAGGACATATCCCCATGGCCAAGGGGCAAGAGGAAAATCCCTTGCTTGCAGAAGGAGGGAGGCAAGAAACCTCTTACCGTGCTCTTCACCTTCTTGGCCAGCATACTGAACTCTGGAGAGCTGGAGTTCTCATAGGCATCCAGGAATTCCCAATTCAGAACCCGTAAGTGGCCATTGAAAACCTTCTGGACGGGTGTGTTCCTGTCTGGAAGGGAATAGTTCAGGGTCAGGAAGGGAAGTCAGGGCTGGAGCTGGTGTCACAGAAGATCCCCAGCGACTGCAATCCACGACCAGAGCTTGAGACGGCGCATGTGGGCAACACTGGATAACAAAGTTTTTCCATGTGGATGGATACATTCCCAGTGTGTCACCCTACATGTCACCACCCACCAGCTGTCACACTCACATTTGAAGTGCCAAAACAGGAGGCCAGTGGTGAGGGAGACAAGCAGAAAAACAATGATCAGGACGGTGATGACCACCTGCCGCTTTGGACCACGCTTCTCCATCTTCTTGGAGTTCATGGCAGGGAGGAACTCCACCCCTTCGTCCAGGTTGTTCATGTCCTGGGAGAGGAGGGAAGGCAGGACAGTGGGAAGGCCGTTCCCAAAGCCTGGCTTGGGGAAGTCCAGCCACAGAGCAGCCTGAAGCAGGTTTGGGGACAAGGAATGCAGCAGCACTGAGGGCAAACCTCAGCATCAGCAGCTCCACAGCCACGGCAGGACGAACCCCGAAGGCTTCTTCTTTGCTTTTCTGCACACACCTAATTCCTTTTTGGGTCTAATATAAGGTCATGAGCTCAAGCAAACTCAGGGGCAAGTCCACACACCCTCTCGTGACCATGGCAGGTCACAAGCCCACAAGCTCCAAATTTGCCTCAGCAGATGAAACTGCGGAGAAAAATTCACCCCCACAAAGCGCTTGCTCAGTGCAGGTGTGTCACCTAGAGCTTGTGGGACACAGCACGCTACAAATAGCATTTCCCTAAAAGAAGAGATCAAGTTGCTTCCTTCCTTTACATTTTCATAGCTCTCTGTCATGCCTCCTGGGCCACTAGCACTGCTGTGTTTCTGCTTGGAATCTCCCATCCAGCACAAACACTCGTTAAAAGAAACAAACCAAAAAACTAAGATGAACACATAAGACACCCCCACAGCCCACAAGCAGCTATGCTCTTGGGACAAGACATGGAAGAATAGATCCAAAAGGAACAAGGAATGACACAGCTCTTGCTGTCATCACCATCCCGTAATGGGCTGGGTGGGGAAGTGAAAGATCTGTTGAAGCATCGACCTCTGTATCAGCCGTAAAACCATTGGTGCCCCAGGGTTTCACTTTCTCCCACCTTCTGTTCCGTTCCTCCATCCTTGTCTGCTCATGTAACTGTACCCCTGGCCTGGGGGGGGTTGGAATAGCTGCAGACCTAGCTGTTTTCAGAGGATCCCACACAGCATCCTTGGTACTGCTGGACATCGTGGGGGCCTGGATCCGCACCTACCCTGGCACTTCCTCTCCTCCCAGCACTGGCAGTGGTGTGGGCAGAGCTTACCACATTTGCTTCCCATCTGTGCCTCCCTCAGGCAGGAAGGGCTCTGTGCCTGCTGCAAAGGCCCAAAACAGGAGGATCCCCCACCTTTCTGCTCACTACCTTCCCACTTTCTCCTCAGCAGGCATTCAGCAGCTTCCTGGGCTCTGGAACCTGAGCACGGACACCACGGCACAAAGTGCTGACTCGCACAAATCTGCGGCATTTCCATGTGCCCCGGGCTCCGGAAGGGTAATGCTGTCTCCACAAACACAGGGTCAGACTCTGCCTGTCCTCTCTCAGCCCAGGGCTCACACAAACCTACTCCAACAGCTTGGGTTAATTTGATGCAAATATCACAAGCCCCTAAATCGAGGAAATATATGGACAAGGGGGATATGGCTTGATAGGACACGGGGGAATTGTTTTGAAACGAAAGATAGCAGGGTTAGATGGGATACCAGAAAGAAATTCTTCCCTGTGAGGGTGGTGAGGCCCTGGCACAGGCTGCCCAGAGAAGCTGTGGCTGCTCCATCTCTGGCAGTGTTCAAGGCCAGGTTGGACAGGGCTTGGAGCAGCCTGGTCTAGTGGAAAGCATACCTGCCCATGGCAGGGGGTGGGACTGGATGGGCTTTAAGGTCCCTTCCAACCCAAACCACTCTGGGATTCTATGAAAAACAACTAGCAAAGGGGATCCGGCTAACAGAGGGACCTCTGAGCCTGCTGTGCAGACATAAGGAACGAGCCATCCTCACTGCATTTCCTCACTGAACTTCATCTTACCTTTCCTCAGCCTCACCTGGCAGGAAAGCCCAGCTCCCACTTGAACCATTCCCCCACTTCTTTTGCCCTTTTCTTCACCCAATGCCTGTGCTCTCCTCCCACCCTCCACACCCCACTGCAGCCTCTCCTCCTTGAGGAATTTGCCGGGGGCCCTTCACAACAGAAAGGGAAGTGGCAGGCACCTTACTCCAAGTTTTTGTCAAAGACTTTGTAAGTTTAATCCTCTGCAAACACCAGACCACCAAGACCAGAGTGACTCACCAGTTTTCACACAAGCTGCTCTCAGAATCCTCCCAGTTTATCATTTGGCAGTTCAGGGAAAGAGCCTTCGCTCATTTTTGAGTTTTACTGCCTAAGGCTAGGCAGAAAAAACTGCTGCCATCCCCAAAATCCAGCCACCTCCAACATAAACAGACCTAGCAGGGCTGCAGAGGACAATCCCATGGGGAATGCTCTGAATCCTGTTTGGCCTCTGATCATACAGGAAAAGCTTGAAGATATAATCCAAGGAAACTTTGAAATAGATGACACACAGAATAAAGCTTTAATACATAGAGAAACCCTAAATCAAGAAACTCTCAAATCAAAGTCAAGACTACCTGGAGTTTGACACACTGTCTTCCAAATATCCATCTGGCTCCCACCAGTTTTCCAATCATGTAATAAACCCCCCCAAACCTAGTAAAGAGAAGAAACTGGCCACAAAACTTGCAAACACATCCTCTCTCCCTCCACAGGGCTGCTCACAATGCTGAGCCTTCTCAGGACTTCCATGACATTGCTGCGGTTGGCAGAAAGCAAAGTATTTAATTCTCTATTAACATCTGCAGGAGTCTGTGGCAAGAAGACAGTCTCAGGGGCTTAAATGATCTATCCGTTTCTCCAGACTTCCTGAAGCCAGCGAGGAAGAACTGCAAAGAAAACCAATTTTCCGCAAGAAAACCTTTCAGCTTAGGGGAACTTCAGCCCTCTGCAGAATTCCTATGCTTCAGTTTCACCAAACTGTCAGAAAAAAGTAAGGCTCAGTGGCAATCAGGAGCTCCTGCTGTACAACACTGCACAACGATGTGGCTGATGCATTGTAACATCCCCTTTGAGCTAAAGATTGTGTCTTTGCAGAGAGAAAACTCTCCCAGGGAGAAAATCATCACTGTGATTAAATCAGAAGGCAAACAGAGCTCTCCTCTGCCTCCAGCACACACAGGCACACGCGCAGCTCCTGGGAGCAAGGAAATTAGGCAGGAAAACTCACCATCTGCTCTTTCTTTAGGCAATTTCTCTGCTTTCCTTGGGAAAAAAAAAAAAGGATGAAAAATGTTAAACCTGTGAGAGTTTATAGCATGCCTTTGTTAGTTTGTTCTTGCTCCAAAGCTGAGCCAGCAGTAACACAGGAGAAATGACAGAAGTGCAGAGACTTCTGGGAAGGTTACTTTTGTTTTTCCTCCAGTACAAGGTGCACAAACAGCCACTGACACTGTTACTTGCCGGAAGTTACCCTGTGACTACAGGCAGATAGGAGACAGGATCCAAAGAGGTTTCTCTCCCTCCTCGCCCACTGTGTTGTATTCCAGCTCTTGTCCTCTCCCATACCCATACCTTATAGCTGCCATTATGTTCCTTATGGCTGTGATGGGTGAGGGCTCTTCACAGCCATTCCTGCAAACTCTCTTCCCAATACCCAATAAAGAATCTGAAGAATCCTCCAAGCACTGCTGGAATGATCAATCAGGCCGTGCAGAAGGTCTCAGATGAGGCCGCATGTCCCAAACTCTAAGAGGCTGAAACCTCCCTGCCCACAGTCAGCACAAAAACCACCTGTCTGACCTGAGGACCAGACTTGCCTGTGCCCGACAAGCACAGCTCAGCTTCTGCCCCTCTCACTCCCTGTGCTCCACATCCCCTTCGCTCCCAACACTTGGGAGGAAAAATACCCTGTCACCATCTGAGCTAGATGGAAACCAGACAAAACCACATGCAAGACAGGCTCAAAGATCACAGCTAAATCAAGAAAAAGACAATTACAATGTTAATCTCCTTTAGCTGATGGCTGCTGTACATTTCCCTCACGTGCTCTGAACAGCAGCAGCTGTAAACTCGAGAGGAGCTGAACATGTCCTGCTCTCACCTTGTCCATGGCTCCTCCAGAAACTGTCTCTAGCCCAAAGTGACTCAAGGACTGACTGTCTCACCCTTCTTGAGGAAACTGCTCCAATAAACAGTATTAACAGAAAACCTCCCTTGATATTCTCTGTGCCTTAGTCACTGGAGCAGTTACTTCCTCCTGCTCCTCCTCACTCAGTCCTTGCCAGTACGGCCAGGCTCCCTACACAGGGTCAGAGGGATTTGGTCACAGCATCAGATGTGGCAGCAAAACCAATCCAGGGAAAGGTTCAGACAGGCACTGCCCCAGTTTTCTCATGCCTCAGTTTCCCCTGGAGTACTGACTCCACAAAGAAACTTGGAAAAGAAGTGCACACAGATGGATTTATAGAGCACTTGGAGGGCTCCTGCTCCTCCGTGCAGAGTCTGAGCTCAGTCCTGGGAAGCAGACCTCCCACTCCTCCTCTGTAAGCCACACAATGTATTTTTAAACAGCGACTATGCTCTGTCCAACTGGACAAACCAGATGCAGAAGTGACTAATTCTGTCAGCAGGAAATGCAGCTGGCACACGGGGGTGCTGGGAACCAGCTCTGCACTGGAGATCTTATGGGAAAGCAGAGAGATCCTCCTGCAGTGGGGGATCACGGAAAGGCTGGGATATGCCATGGAGTATGGCTCTCCAGCCTGATGTGTACAAAGCAGGGGTCCCTCTGGAATCAGCATCCCCCATAGAGGTTGGTTTCTGCCTTGTTTGGCAGTCCCACCAAGATGGTGATGTGTCCCAGGCACCAAACCCTTCACTGTTCCCCTCTCCTCCAAAACAGCTGCTCCATCTCTCCCTCGGAGTCTGCATCTGTTCACAGGACCCTGACTCACAGAAGGACTGGGGTCCTGGCCATTAGTTTCACCTCTCCCTTATGACCACGAGGTAATTTGTTCATCCAGCACCAGACATGAGATTCACCTACTTCCCTTGACTTTCCCAACTCCAGACTCTGCTGGTCTGCCACAGGACTACTTCGGGCCAAAGCTTCCCAGATCATACAAGGTAAGAGCAGGTGTGCAACCAAAACAAATCTCACAGCAAAAAAACGCCACTGTCTGATACCAGTGTACACAACCAAGAAAAGGAACCCCTAAAATGACAGGCTGGAGGAGGCCTGGGAAGGTCGGAGATGATGCAGAGTCATTGGACTGCATGGTTAGACTATTGAGGGTAATTACAACTCGCATATCACAGTCTGTGTATCCAAGAGGCAATTCCCACCTCCTCTTTTCCAGCCACACCTGCCTCGGGTGGTGTTCAGTAAAAACTAAAACAAATACCACATGAGAAATGAGAGGAATGAAACCTGTCGACTCATCCACCATCTCAGGATACGGCCATAAAGCCGGCTCAGAGCTCAGGAGACCAACAGGGTGGGCTTGTGCGGCAAAAAGAGCCACAAAAATAATATTTTCAAAACCTGAGAATTCCTGGATCATACTGAAAGACAACACCAGCTTTGCGGTGCTGGCATGAGGGTAAACAGCCCGTTTCCCACTAGAAAATGTAAACCAAATGTAAACAGCATGTGCAACTCACTTCACCCAAGTAGCTCAAGTACAGCTAAACCACCCTTAAATCAACTCCTGCACCAACTCTTGCTGCAAACTCCAACAACTCCTCTGGAAAAAGATCTGATAAGAATCATCTCCTCACTTCTCTTCTCACTCTTGATAAGGAATACATGGAAACAGCACGCATGAGAGCAAAGCTTACGTAAGGTGTATTCGTGCTGTGTTGCCCCACCATCAGCAGCAAAGCACTGAAGAAACTTGGCCAGCACATTATTTTTTGTCTTTAGTTCTGTATTGAGGGCAATGAAGCTATAAAATGATGACATCAAAACTAAAAAGGGAATATGGGGCAAGAGCTCAAGGACAGAGTCCTCCAGACTGTGTATCTTCCCAGCACAGAGGGCAGGTGTAATAGTGAAAGATACAGGTCACACACACCTATTTCACACACTAAGTTTGAGCTTAACCCTCTACAGCATTTGATTGTCTTGTGACCACCCTGAGTCATACGAGAAACCAAATTCCTTTAGGTTTATTACAGAAGAATCTCATGTTAATGTTTGCAGAGAGAGCACAGGCTTGACTTGCTGCCCCAACCAGGCTGATTGGTGCAGCTCTGTCCTGCATCACAGCAGCTCAGAAAAAGCCAACAGGCTTCTGTGTGCCCATGGAAGTAGAGAATGTTACACTTCAGTCTCAGCAACTCTTGGGGAGGAGCTGGGAATAAAGGTACTCTACAGCTCTAATCTGTGTAGCTATGAGCCATGAAATTCCTCCTTACAACACACTGATGTCCCAAGAGCAGCAAAGAAACATGCCACAGACACAAACAGCTCATTTAACTCACTCGTACTCTTTCCTGGTACAGACACAACTGTCTGGAAAACAAAACTGCCTCCAGCAGCTTAACAAAAGCAGCTGAGCCCCAGACCTCGACCTCCACAATCCTTGTGACATTTCACTCATTCCTACAGTTCTGAGGTGGATCTGGACCATGAGTCTCCAATGTTTGAAGACAACAGCACAGAAAACACAAGCACCTCCAACCAGGAAAGTCTCTGTCTGCCAAACCCATCCCTGTTGGCTGCTCCCTCCCTGCCCAAGCCCATGGCCTGGATATAGCAGGGCATTACCTCCCAGTCTGTCCTTGGCGGCCTTTGGATGGAAACATTACATTTTACCCCGGGCAAGGGGAGAACCTTTGCTCCCATACCTTCCCCACAGCCAGGCCCTCAAAACACTCTCACTGCTCCCTCAAGGGTTTTACAGAGTGATCTTTCATTTGCTGAGCAAAGGTCTGGCCTCAGCCCTTTTCTCATTGCGTCTTCCTTATCCCTGTTTGCTTTTGGCACCAACAGCAGCCAAACTGGCCTGAGCAGCAGCTAACCTGCCAGCCACTACCCCAGGGAAACACTCTGCACCTTTCCAAGGAAGAGCAGCAGCTTCTCCTCAGCCCAAGAACCATGGCAGCTCCTTTGCCAGCACCGGAGGAGACACAAGACATTGCAAAATCATTTCCTCCACTGTCATGTTTATAAGGGGCCAAGTCCAACAACAGTCCACAGGGGACAAACTCCTTGGGCTGTTTCCTGCCAGGAGGGAAGGTACTGTCTTCAGGGAAGCTGTTCTGGATCAAATCAGCCCCTCTTGAGCTGACACAGGGGGAAAACTGATCCAGAACCAGGGAAGGGACCCACTCGAGCCCTCAGTCCTGCATAAACACAAATCAGAGCACAGAGCTACCTTCTGCCAGGAGAACAAGCCAGGCAGGGAACATCATGTCACACAAGTGTCACCCCGACCTGGCCAGGAACAAGGAGCTTAAGCTGAACTGCTTCAGTGAGAGCATCTCCTTCCCACTCCCAGCCATGGAACACACCGGACAGCGGGGCTGGAGGCAAGGGAAACTTTTCTTGCTGCAGGCCAGCTTTTTGATCAGTGCCGGAACCAGCAGCTCCTTTGTTGCTGCCAGATAATAACTACTAAAGCCAGGCCTCCAAGACAGACACCACACAGCCTGCAGGTGGGGTGGGAAATGCTGTTGTCCTGCTTTAGCCCCAAACCCTGTGTTTGAAACAGCTCTGTGGCACAGAACAGGCTCTGGAGGAGCAACCCAAACTCAGCCGTCCCTGCCCGACCCTCCGCCAGGAAGATCTACACAAGAAGCTCGCTCAGGTCTCAGAGCACACTGATAATGCAGCGGTTAATTAATGAAGCCCCACAGCCTCAGTTAAAACTGGCCCTTCCAACGCTTGAACAGGTTTAGTTAGACCGGTTGCTAAACAACCCAGAGCCAGGCGCTGCACACAGCTCACCGGCACGCAGTTTACCTTTACTCACAACCCCAGTGCCCTCGGCTTAAGCTGAAACCAAAACCCCTGGGGCAACGGCAGCACCGACACCAAGGGGATCCAAAGCCAGCACAGACAGGTGGAGATCTCCGCTTCCCCAAAGCTGTTTTTTGTTTTTGCTCTGCTGAGCTCAGCAACGTCCCCCAAAGAGGTTCTCTGGACCTTACCCAACGGTGAGCTGGAATACCCCCCTTCCTGAGGAATCCAGAACCGCATTGAACCTGCCAGGCTCGAAGGAACCAGAGCGAGCAGAGGACGAGACAGCTCGGCAAAAGGCTGGCAGGTGTTCTGGGAGCTCCCTGGGCCCAGGCGTGCTCTCACCTGCAGCTGGGTGCTGTACCGCACGCCGGCACCGTTGGCCGGGGGGCCGCGCTCCATGGCCAGGGCAGTGCCGCGCGGCTCAGGCCGCCATGGCGCGGTGGCTCCGGCCTGGGCACGGAGCCCAGCTCCTCCTCCCTGTGCTCCTGGCAGGTGCGGGCAGCCGGAAACACCCCGCGGGTGCTGCGGCGCTCCCGTGTCCAGCTGCGGCTCCCGCCTTTCCTGCTCCACAGAAATAAGAGAAAATACCGTGCCCAAAAAGCTGCGCCCAAAAGCCCCACATCAGCTCTGCATCATCCAAGAGATCCCTCAGCCACAAGCTTCACTTTAGGAAATGAAACCAGAAAAATCTGTCTTTTACCAAGAGAAGCCGCCCCGCAGTCGGGCACAGTTCCTAAGGAAAAGCTTTGTGTATCCAGTGTCTCATCCCTCCTCGGGTGACAACATTATCATGCTATGAAACGCCGCTGCAAAGAGGGCACTAAGCACGCACAGTTTACCCCAGGGACAAGCCTCATGCGCCCAAAAACATTTGGTACACTCAGAAGCAAAATATTCCCTTTTCCCAACCTGAAACCTGCCCTCAGCCAGGCTACAGCACTGTAGGAATGAGCTTTCTCCTGGCTAACAGAGACCGGATGCAAAGTGAACAACACAGCCGTCCTGCAGAAACTGCACGTGCACCCAAATGTGGTACTCAGGGGATGCTCACACAGCAACAGCCCCTGGGGACTGTGTGGTTTAATATTATACAGAGAGGGAAAGGAGGGACTGGAGTTCTGAGAACGCTCTAACGGAGGTTTGAAAGAATTTGTAACACTGAAGCTGCATTCAGTCTTACTTCACCATGTACCCTTCTTGAAAAGGTGATTCATACACACACACTCCAATATTTAGGTTTCTCACATTCAAAAGCAAGTCAGGATTAAAATAGCTGGATCAAACTCACTTTTTCATGGAGCAGTTCTTCCTTTCTCCATCTTACATATGACAGTCCATATGAATATGTGATACGCCCATTAAAAGTTGAGCTGGCCACCCCATCACTGATCCAAACCTCTTCCCACCAATTTCATCCAGCCCTGAAACTGAATTTTTTCAACACTTGAACACTTAAAATTTCCCAGAACTCTGGTTCTGGTACAACAGGAGTTGTTGATCACCCGCAGGAAATCCCGCGCTGAGTCTCCTTTGTTTTCCCTTGCTCTAAAGTGTCTCCTGCGAAGCAGAAGTTTTGCAGGCTTTTTGCAGGTGTTTTTTGGGGGAAAACATAGACACGGGGTGAGGTCTCTAATCCTGCTGTTGTGAAAAACACAACTTAACTTCTGTGCTCTTGTAGAAACACATCAGCCACCGCCTTCCCTGCCCCCTCAGCAGCTGCCAGAATTCCACCCGACGCGGAACACGGCGCAGGAGGAAGCATCCCTGGATTTAAGGTACTCCCCTTGAAAAGGTGCCGTGTTAGTCAGGCTGCTGATGTCAGGAGCTCTCAGCCCTCCCGCTGATGCCCAGCCCTGCCCAGCGAAGTTTTTACAGCCACTCCCTTACCTGCCTGGCTGCTGCCTGTCTTAACGCCCCCATGAAACAGCATATTTTGGGTACAAAGCAGTTGGTCCCAGCTGAACCACTGCTCCTGCACTCTACACATTTTTCCTGTTTGGCGCATCCACTGATCTCCGGGCTGGTGCCAGGCAAACACCCTCGCTCATGTGGATGATGAGGGCAAAATGCGAAGATCTACAATGCCTGGTTCGACACAGAGCTGTAAATGCTCACTGTTTCTGCCATTCAAGCCACTGACATTTTACAAACTAATTCATGAGCCCTCTTTGAACAAGGGGACACAATCACCGTGGAGAAAACCAGCAAGCCATACATGTGCTAAATGTAAATATTATATAGCTGAGAGGCAGCTGGTTCGAGGCCTCAATACCCGGATCTCCGTTTCTCTGTTGCTGGAACACAGGGATTTCCTTCGTGGCTGTGCTGCAGCCATTACCGAGTCACCGTGGTGGGAGCACGTCCCCTCCCGGGCACTGTACAGCCCGAAAACATCCAATAACAATTCCCAACCTGTCTGCCACGTGCTTTTTTTGGTGAGAGATTTCCATGTGTCCCTCCAGACTGACTGAAGGATGCTGAGGCCGACCGAGGCACTGTGAAAACGCAAAAAACCATAAAGTTCAAGGCACTCACCCACATGCAATAGCAGCAGTCGGCCGCAAAGCCTCTGTTTGTTCCCGCTGGAACCAGTTTATCCAATAAAAGCTGTCACCTCCTCCTCTTCGCGTTGTCTCAGTGTAGCCACAACACCATCCTGAGAGCAGAGCCGAGGTTTGGGAGGAAGGAGAACCCTGAAATCTGAGAACCAAGTCCGGCTTGGTCAGAATCTGTGCGAATTGCGAGAGCTAAATCGCCCTGAGCTCGCACCCCAGACGAGGATCAGCTGCAGCAGCAGCAAACACTGTCTGGGCAGGCAGGATCCTTCCGCATCAGCTCCCAGCCCTGGGACTGCCATGCACGTGAAAGAAGGGAAGAATTCCTTATGCTTACATAAGGAATGAAGGCCTGCTGCCTGCGGGGGAGAAGTCTTCTGGTGGAAGCAGTTCCCAGGAATTCTAGCAAAGGAACACCATCCATCCACACCAGCGACGGGCTGAATTCAGTCAGGGACAAAGGCTTTTCCTTCCCGTAGTTTGGCTAAAGGATTGTGCTCTCAGCGCGACTCCCAGATGCAAATTTCACTGACAGTGCCCTCCCACCCATATTCCTGCCAGGCAACCCCGAAACCACCCCATCTCAAACGCTCGATCCGGTCCGGCAACTTCCAAAGCATTACAAAAGACTGGGAGAGAGATAAAACTCAACAGGGTGTCCTGTTACTTTGCATTCCAAAGAGTAAATAAAAGGCTGATTCAGTGGGAGGAGAGGAAAACGTCATCCAGCAGCGCTGTGCTTTCCAGCTGAACAGGCAGCCCTCAGAGCAAAGGCTGGGTACCGCTGGGGATGGGCACAGTAATATTGGGCTGATCCAACCTCTCCATCTGCAATGCAAGGGAGTAATTACTGACTGTGGAGAATGGGAGCTGTAAAAGTGTAGTGAGTTGCCCTCAATTGGCCACACGATGCTTTGGGGCAGAACAGGGAGGTGGCACTCCCTTTCCCAAAGCTGTTCAGGGATTACTGTATAATTTGGATGGGAACTTCTCCTTTGATCTCAAATGCTTCTCTCACGAGCTGGAGAATGAGAGCCCTGCTCCCAAAAGATGATTTTGGCAGAGATTAGAAGTTGCTTTGCCCTCCTGAGATCATGAAAGCTGGCCAGAACCAAGGGGTCTAGTGCCCTGCTCCATCCCAGGGATGACATGGGCATGAGAGCAGGCAAAAGATGTGACAGCGCACAGCAAGCACCTCAGTCCTCCAACACACCCCACATGGCTCCTAGACTCGCTTCCAAAGTTCAGGGGTGTCATTTCCCGTGCCTCTGCTTCTGGTGCCAGCCACCTGTCAGTCATGGGGCTCCCAAAGGAATACAAAGCACTAGGAAACACTAGGATGTAAGCTTGCTGCCAGGACTATAAAGACAGCCAGGTCTCCTTCTTGTGCTCTTCAATGGCTCGTGAAAGCAGATAACCTCTTTTGTGAGCTCTGAATCATCAGCAGCAGTGTTTGCCAGCCAAATGCAAGAGCGGACAGGCCTGACTGCCTGGTTTCTGGCACTGTGTGTTTTGAAACCACTGGGCACGCCCAAGGCTCCAAGTTATGTAAGGTCTATATTCTAAGGAGCTTCGAATGTGTAAACTGAGGCCTTGACTTAGCTTAAAGCAGAGAGATGCGCTGGAATTGCCCATTTCTTTTTGGTTTATTACAAACAGGCAGAGCTGTCCCCAGCTCACCTGCCTTGCCTCCTTATTTTCCACAAGTTCAGACTTTGTGTCCATGTTTACAACCAAAGACAAAGGTTGCAGCTTGGACTTTTCACTAATTCTCCTTGTTTCCCTCACTTTGTTGATGCGTAGGACCAGGAATGTGGTACACATTTTTTGCTGTTTCATGTTTGTCTTTCAAACAACGAACTGCCTGATGTTCCAGCTGTCCCAGGGTACGGTGACACTGCACATGCTGTTGATGTGCCCACCTAAAGCAGGAAAACAGGCTGTGAACTCCCCCCCAGATCTCGATCTGGCAGAGGCAAGAATCAATCCGTGCTCTCCTGGATGGTGCTAGAACTCCCTGCTGGTTGGATCATGCTTGCAGACTTGCTCTAGTCCATCTTCCACCCCAAAAGCAGCATCTCAGGGTATAATATTTGTCTGGAAACTCCCCTCCTCTCACAACAATCTCTTCTAGCATTAAGGTGTCTTGAGTTTTTGTAATATCCAAACAACATCTCTCTCACTGCATGAAAAACTGGTGAATGGAGCAATTCTCTGAAGTTCAAGTATTTGTTGCCGACTCTCAAGGGCTGAAGGACAGCCTTCGGATTCCTTCCACCAGATGGCAGGGAGATGTCGGGAAGCCTGCTTCACCTTGCAACCCATCTCAAATCCTGAGAGAAAAGAGCACTTCCCATGGAGAATCTATGAACTGGGACCACTGTTCCCACCCATTTGTCGTTCTCTATGATGCTTGACTTAAAGCATAAAAAAGCAGGAAAAAGATAAGCAGAGATTAAATTCAGTCCTAATGCAAACTATGCAATTTCTGACAAAACTGTTAAAATCCAGGTGTGTGGACACAGTCAGTGGAAATTCCCACTTCCCACTGGAAGGACTGCCTGAGTTTGCTAACTGAGCAGAAAACTGTGCCCTTTCACCCTCCCCATATCTCTTTAACTCACCTCCACAACACAAGTTGAAAAATAAGAATCCAATAAATCCTATCAACCAGCATAATTCAGTTTTGTAATTATAATTACAAAGGATTCATCCCTCTGACTAGGGGCTGTCCTGGTCACAACTGCCTGAAAACAGACTAAATTTGCCTGTTGCCCTTCAAGGAATAGGGTGCTAATTTTCTGCCAAGGAAGTACTTAGGGCTTTTTGGGAAATACTTAGCTTTGCACATTAACACCTTCCCTCCTCCCAGCTGTCCTAGCACAGGTTGGAACAACAGCCCAGCTAGGTTTAGGATTTTTGGTAAAGTACAGAGGCTGCATATGACATTGCAATGATAAAAGTGACGGGACAGGTAACAGCCTTTGCACCAGCACCAGCATCTTCACAGCCATTTCAGGAGCCATCCTAAATTGCAAGTCACTCTCAGTACAGGAACACTGACAGAAGCAAAAGCTCAGCTTACCAAGTTACTGATTGTCATTAAGGCACTCAGGACATCCCAGCCGTGAAACAGAACTTACTTCCCTACAAAAACAAAGCAGTACAAAGGGAGGTCAGTAATTCATAAAGCTGCAGTGACTCGAGGGCTTTTGACTGTCTCATAATTTCACTGTATGACTGAGTACACAAGAACAATTCTCACCACAGGCTGACTTGCAAGCACTTTGCTTAAGCAGTTTAAAAGCCCTCAGTGCAAATTCTTTTTTTTTTTTTGAGTAATCAAGCATATTTTTCTATATATAGATGCATATTTTTGTATGCATGTCTTGTAAATACCATGCAGCCATTGCTTTGCCAAGCTCAAACTGAAAAATTTTCCGTTGTTGTCATAAATTGCTCCAGAATGACAAATCGAAACGTTAAAGCTACTTACCGAGATCCAAACAATGCCAGCACGTTTGCAGGTCCCCATTAACTCTTCAAGCAGTGTCAGCACGCAGGGAGAACACCGTGACCTCCAGCAGGCGGTCTTCTATTGCTCTTCTATTTTCCAGGCCCTGATGGCCTCGCTATGGGTCAGCACAGCCACTTATTGATTCTCCTCTGGGATTTGGTTGGCACCTTCTCTAAGTGTAATTGCAAAACCACCTGGTCCTGGACATCTGAAGGACCAGAGCGTTTCTGCTTTAAGGATCTTGGGTCTGGCAGGTGACACATTTTCCTCTATATGTTGCAAACCGGAGGACAGTGAGAAAAAGTAACCTTAGGAGATATGGGTGCAGGGCTCACCAAATTGGTTTGGTGAACACTTCCAGACATAAAGAAATAAATTGGTTCTTAAAATACTGACCTCTGATTGAGTTTCAGTTTTCAGGCCTCAATGCAGGATGCCATGTACAAGATTAATCCAGGCCTGAATGAACTAATCCACATTGAACGGGTCACTTGACATAACCTGCATCATCCCTAAATTAAATCAATAGCCCAAATTTGCACTACTCATACAGAATTTCTTTAATAGTCCACAAGACCAAATGGCTCTATCCAGAGGGTGATTCACCCTACAGGAACAGGAGGGAGGTCAAATGAATTGTCCTCTGGAGGGATCAGCAGCTGCAAATGAAGTCTTGGGGTGAGAAATTGAGATTTATCTATTGAGAAATTCAAAGCACAAGTTAAGAAAGATGATTCCAGCCTACCACCTCTGGATCTACACACATCTGGTCTATCCACATAACCAGGGTCCAATAAATCTCAGATTGAGATGAGTCAGTTGCAAAGTGGGTAACTGCAGGATTAAACCATTTTTCTATCAGAGCCAGTTTCCAGCATGGACCCAGCAGCACATTCTCCCTTCCCCACAGCTCTGCAACAAACTGCTGTGTTTAGTGTTTAGGCTTTGGGGTAAAGTCTAAATTCCAGACTGCCATCCTACAGGATGAACAGCACCCAGCCAGGAGGGTCCTGAGCTCAGGCACCACATACCCAACTTGTGGGAGGCACAATAATTGGGTCTGTTGTGACATGGTTCAGGTTTGTGGTGTGACAAACAAGTAACAAGGTTTCTGCATTTACTAAAAACAATGCCAGTGCTTTCAAAGGTATTAGGAAAATGAAGATCAACTGTTAAAATATGTCCAATTAATGATTCTTTTGAAAGGAACACCTGAGGTAACCTCAAGGTGAGTTCACGGGGTTATGAGGGCATCCTACTGAGGTATATAAATACAGATTTCCCTCATGAATTAAATAAAACAAAGCAGTTGTTAAAATAAAGGTTAGAAAGGTTTTAAATGGCCTGTGGCTGTTTGAGTAGCATGCTCAGTTTTTCTAAGCAGGTTTTACACAATATCCTCTTGGTGGAAATAAACTCCTAATCCACAGCTTTTAGGAGATAAACAAAGCTCTTTGATAACTAGTGAGCATCTCACTGTGACAAAAATAGGCTGTACTTAATTTTTTAACTAGAAAAGGTTATGGCAAAGACTCATCAGGCTGACTGAGTGCCCCTTTACTTTCAGGCAGGACAGGTGGAAAATGGGTAATGTCAGTATAAATATTTTCTCTAGGCCTTCTTCTCCTGCATGCTGCCCTTGCAGATCTTACTGCAGGACTCGTCCAGAACAGTTTTCAGGCTGCAGAGCGAGAGGACGTGGGAGCATACACCACCTGGAACACAGTCTAATTTACAGATACCCTCCCCCAGTATCGGCACACCCCACAAAACCACTGGAGCCCCTCTCTGCCCTTCTGCTTCATGTGTAGAAGTTAAAAGTTACTAATTAAAAACAAGGGCTCTTGACTCACAGTGGCTTATGGGTTATTTTTCCAGCAGAGTGGAGCAGCTCATCAGACAGGTGGCAGCTGAACTGTAACAGGTTGTACTTTGTTCTTGAAAGCTGGGAGTAAAAACGTCCTACGCAAGCCAGCACATGGCCATTCAAAATCAGAAGCCCATCCAGTGCCTGACGCTCTTTTCCCCAAAAATCAGACTTCAAAATAAAAGAGCAGGAACCTAAGAGAAGCAGCCAGGATGCAAATGTTGCTCAAAAGCAGGATGGTGATCAATAACAAGACTCTTGAAATCAGCAGCAACCACCTGAGACACACTAAACTTCTCTAATTAGATGCAGGTTTCTTGTTTCATTAAGCTTAATACTGCCAAAATCTCCTGTGTCCAGCAAGAAATTAATGTGGATTGACAGAAATTAAAGGGGCTTCACAATGTAACCATCTTTCAGCACTTGACTGTAGGTTAATTATTAATTATGAACAGAACATAGCAGGATTACCTTGATTATGTTTTGAATTTGGAGGCTCTTTCATATAAGCAATAGCAGGAAGTTGCTTGTTGCCTCCTTAATTTCTTCTTTTAACTTCACAACTAAAGACTTTGGAATGTCCTCACCTCCCTCCCAAACTACAACCTCTCTGCTGGCTCCTGACTGATAAATGTACAAAACATGACAAAGCAGGACAGAAAACCTTTATCACTCCAAATTGTTCCTGAAGCATATAAACCATAATTTAAGCACTTGCTTTCAAATGCTGAACTGATGTGTCCTGCTAACTCATTTTTACATCCAGCCACTTCTTTTCTTACTGAAATACCTGTTTTCCTTCAAAGCTGCTCTGAAGTGGGTTAGATACAGTACAGAGAGATCCACAACCCCAGCCTGAAGCCCAGCAAAAGAGTAACACACAGAGCTCCAACCACAACAGTCCTGAACTGTACAATTTGGTTCTTTAAACGTATTATATTCTCTAATATATAACTTGGAGCAAATCACATCTTAAAAAAAAAAAGCCAACAAAAAAAGACCAGGTTAAAAAGAACCATCTTACCAAGAAGATGGACAATGACTGTAGACAAAACATGCTCTAGAGAACAGAAAGGAGATGGTAGAGATCTGTAAGGCTTTCTACACTTTTATTCTTCTTCTGGTCCAACACATGTTTTGATCTCATTCAGCTTCAAGGTCATGTCAGAACAGTCACAAATTCATCTCCAGTATGTGCAAAATTCAAAAATATTTACATAGATAAAACTGCAAAAGTAAAAACAAAACTAATGGCCAGGGTCGCAGGTTAAAGTATTTCTTCAGAGCCCAAGAGACAACGGTTTCGGTGTATTCGAAAACATATTCCGACCTTTTAAACCAAGGTACAGTTTGTTTCCACTGATAAAAAAGGTTTATTTGTTGAGGAAAACTAAAAGAGGATCTTTCTTGTCAACACCAACTTTTTCCTTTCCGCTACAGTCCCATTTGCTGACAGACTTGTTCACACAATGACTTTCATTATCTCCTCTCCCTCTCCCCCATGGTCACTCACTCTGTTACAGCAAAAAACCACCTTGACTCTCACCCTGTCTTTGACAGCAACCTGACTTGGATGTGAGTTACCTTGACTCCGGTGTCAAAGACACCACCCTGAGTCACTAGATAACAATAGTGACAGCCAGACTCCAGTAAAAGGAGACATCTTCTCCATGACTTTGAAAAGCCACTGAATAACCCCTTCCAAGCAACTTTCCCGGCTTAATGAAGATCCAGGATAACTGCTTTGTCTACAACCCAAAATGCACAGGAACTGTATTTGCCAAAAGTCCTTTGGATGGAAAGAGAATAAAGAACAGGAAGACATTTCTTAAATCATCAATTCCACAGAACCTGGATTTATACATCTGGGTTGAAACATTTTGTTTTGTAGGTACAGCATGTTTTTTTCTGTGGAATTTCTACCCAGACATCGCAGTGCTGTTCCTGGAGAAGCAAGGGCAGAAGCCAGTCCAATCCCAAGCCATGGCTGGGGTTAGGCGGCCTCAGATGGTTGGCTGGATGGTGGATGACAACAGGCTGAGGGGAGTTCTTAGAAAGTGATCCATGTTCAAACCAGTGTTCACAGCTGATCTTGGGTCTGTTTTGGAGACGGAGCTGTTGTCACAACCACAGTGGACACTGCTTTAGTAGAGCCAGAGACTGTTCCCTGCTGGAGATGGGGGGCTGGAACTGTTTGAATTCGCACCTTTGTGAAACGGAAAGAAAAAGCTTGTCTCAAGAACAACTCGGTGACACAATGACTGCACCTGCATTGTGCTCTGGTAAAGTACCTGCTTCTGCTGCCAACAAAAACTCCGTTATAGGAACAAGACCAAGCACCAAAATCACTGCCAGAACAGAATCTGTCGTAAGATCATTCCATCTGCTGCCCACGTGGGATGGTGACAGGAGATTTCCAAATTAGAGAGGAATGCCTGAAAACTAGTATGAATAAAAACCTGTATGTCAGATGCTTTTACACATTTTCAGAGGGAAGATTTGGATCCATTGGATACCCCGCTTCTACAGACTTGTTACTATCAGCTGTCAATGCAGATTAATTCTTTGGAATTATGGAACACTACGTTTCCAGACAGAAAGATGGATACGTAAAGCAGTTATGTGATTTCTTCAAGAAAAAGTGATCCACAGAAGCCAAAATACAAAGCACTACAAAGACTGCTGAGTGTATAGAAAAATCCTTTGGTTTTACATTCATTATACTGGCAGTGCTTCAAAAACATTTAAAAACTTCATTTGGATGGAGAGAAGGTAAAGGTGATGATGGATTCCATGTGCTTAATGCTGGCACCCCAACCAAGCTGTATGCCTGTTCTTTTTCTGTAACCCCATGTATCAGTGTAAAGTCCTTATGGAGGTGTTAACTCATAAAAAAGCAAACAGAATGATCATTCTAGGTGTCCTTACCTGCGTAGCTTGGCCTTGCTGCTGCAGCTGCTGTAGTTGCTGGGCAGTCAGAAAACTCACAGGCTTGTTCCCAGCTATCAGTTTAGTCCCCGCTGGCATTGTAGTCAGGATGATATTTCTGCCTAATCCACTGATGCTAAGGAAAAATAATTGTTGAAAGGTTAGTAAACAGACCAGCAGGCTCGATCTCTCCAATTCCGAACCATTCTTCAATTGCTAGTAGATGATAGTTCTACCACATGTACTAACCATTTTAAGTAGTGGGATCTTTTCTCCCATAAAACTGGCAAATACACTAGCGACAAGTTTATGTCAGTACTTATAACTGATAGGGAATTAATTTAGCACACAAATCACACCCATTAACTCTGGACCATGCACATCACTGGGTTAGCCTGATCAGATCTGAACGCTTCTCAATGCAGAAAACAGCTGAGCACTTGAAATACTAAGGGAGACACTATCAGAATTTACGGAAGAATAAACAAAAAGACTTCAGTATCTGAATGCCAGAGGAATTCTCACTAAGGCTGTTAACTTCTCTTGAATGGAGAGATGGCTTCAGATTACAGATATTTTTCACTGTGTTAATTCCTGCTCAAACACACAGAACTAACTGAACAGCTGGTTTCAAGGCACAGAATGTTTTTTCTTCAGTGTATTTGCTAGAACCTGTGTCTCAAAATAAGTAAATAAAAATTACAATCTCATTGCAGACACCATATCCACTCAGTTTCTTGCAGCTGATGGAGCTGTTAACAGACTTCAATCCTATTTTCAGTATCTGCTTGCCTGCTCCCCAGGACCCCACTGAACATAAACCTTCCTCAGCTGATTTCTAAAGTAGAACTATGACATGCAAAGCACTCACTTGGCACCGAGGTTGCCCTTGATGATGGGGGCAGTGACCATGCTCTTGCCCTTCACTGGCTGGCTGATCACTGACAGGGGCACTGTGATCCGTGCTGGAAGTTTGCCCTGGGGAACAGGAAGAACATGTGAGGAGCTGTGGGGAGCTCATTAGAGAAACTGCCTGACAACATCGGCTGCTTTGTGGGAGTCCTGGGAGCAGAAACTAGCAGCAGCTTTGCTGATGAAATCTGTGCTCCAGTTCAGGCTCCTTAAAGTTCACCTCCCTATCATTCATTACACAGCTGCCTGAATCCTGAAAATCCACATTGTCTCTGCACCACAGGATCCATGATTTTTATGGTAGGAAACTACCATAGTGTCAGTTAGCTTATGTAACCACGATATAGTTCATGTTGCCTTCAGATTTGGGCATTAAAATAGCATTAAAGGGGGAAATCAGTAAAAAAGTTAATACAAGTAACGAGCACTTCTAGTTCTGAATGTTCTATGACATCATTCCAAGGGAAATTATTCCCAAGGTGTGGGGCAAGACACAGAGCTGCACGAGGCAGGACTTCAGATATACAAACTTTATTTCATTCACTTGCAAGAGGAGATAAGGGAAGCATCTGACTTTTTGGGGGCATTTAGCTGCAATTTGAACACCATGAAATGAGTTGCAGACCCATATCCAGAATACAGGTTGTGGCTGCCCCATCCCTGGAAATGTTCAAGGCCAAGTTGGATGAGGCTTGGAGCAATCTGATTTAGAGGAAGGTGTCCCTGCCCATGGCAGGGGGTGGGACTGAATGAGCTTCAATGTCCTTCAAAACATAAATCACTGTATGACTCTGCCATATTAATTTGAGTCTCTGTGGATGCAATGAGCAGTTTTCAGCCATAAAACATCAGTGTATTTTGGCACGCCCCTTCCTTCCCCACCCCCAGTGAGAGCTCAGCATTACTCACTGCCTGGGACGTAGACACCACCGTGGTGCTGACGGGCACCTGCCGCACAGTCGTGGCTCCTGTGCCGATGGTTATGGGGGTCCCTGCAGCTCCTGAGGCCACAGCAACTGCTTTGGACACTGTGGCACTCACGGTGGGTAAGGAGGTGTGGCCTGTGCCAGCAACGCTCACTGCCGAGGAAGACGGCACCTGCTTAGCATGAGTGGCTACAGTGATGGTCTGCCCGGCTTTGGGGGGTATTACCCCCAGCCCCTGCACAATTCTGATTGTGGTGGCTGGCTTGGCCTCCGTGGATGCCACTGTGGTTATGGCTTTGCTCTTCTGATCTGCCACAGTCACGCCCAGCGCAGGCATCAGGCGGAAAGCGGAGCTTGTCGGCTCTGTAGTCTTTAAGTCAGGAGTCACTTTAACCATGGTGCCTCCAGCTGGGCTGGAAGAGGCAGGAGACGCCGTGCTTGTCTTGGCTGGAGACTCAGCAGTCTGGACAGGGTTGGATGTCACATGCAAAGTCGCGGAGATGCCTTTCCCACCAGCACTGCCTCCCGCAGCTGCTGTGAAGAGGTCCTGAGTCAGTTTGACAGTAGTGACTTGAGACTTGGCCAGGGTGGCCATCATGTCCGGAGTGATGCGCAGCACCGTCTGTCCCTTCGCGTCTGTGGTGATGGAGGACGGGGGCAGGCGCAACACATCCTTCCCTTGGATCCGAAAATTGGTTGCTGTGAGTGGGATGCCGCTTCCAGCCTGGGTCTTTACGCCGAGTTGTCCTGTAATAGCCACCTGGGAGAGATCAGTGATATTGTTCTGTCAAACCAGGACAAGGTCCAAGGCACACTTAAAGCAGAACTTCCCAACAGGATGATGTTTGCTCCCACTAGAATGCAAGTGGAATGAGACTAGCACTCAGTACACTACTGAAAATGGTTCTAGTTGTGTATTAGATGGCATTCCCCGTCCCATTTGAAATAGGAAATACGGAGGGGCTGGTTTCTTTTCCAAACAAAATGAAGGAGAGATCACTAAAGAACCTGCACAAACACATCTTTCACCTGTACATGAAAACAGGCCTCAAACACAAAACCAGCACTGTGTCAATCTGCACAGTCCATCAACTCACACAGCATTACACCTCACAAATGTTCACATCTGCACAACAAACAGGAAACAATCAGGTCGTGGAGCCCTACTCCTTCTCTCTCCCTCCCTCTCACCTGCTTGATGATGTTCTGGCCAGCCACGTTCTGAATGACAGTGGTGGAGGAGGTGCTCGCAGCAGAACTGCCTGGAGAGCTGGTCGCTGGTTTCACAGCAGGGCTGGGCACTGCAGGCAGCCCAGTCACAGTGATACCCGCCTGGCTGGCCATGGAGTTTCCTGCTCTTGGCACCTGCACAGGGCTACTTTGAGCTTTTACAGGCAGAGTCATCACAGCCTACAGAAGAGAGGAGGAAGACTATGAGCAGACTACCACAGTAGGAACAGTCTAGTGATTCTTCTCTGTATTGCGCCTTAGCTTGCAAGTTCAGGAGAGTTCACAAGAACTTCCTTGCAAAGATTCCAGCTGCTTGGAATTGTAGTGAGGTGGGTGTCAGTCTCTTCTTCCAGGTAACAAATGACAGGACAAGAAGGATTGGCCTCAAGTTGCATCAGAGAGGTTAACGGATATTAGGAAATTTTCTTTCACAGAAAGGATTGTAAAGCATTGGAACAGACTGCCCAGGGCAATGGTGGAGTCACCGTCCCTGGAAGTATTCAAAAAAATGTGTGGATGATGCACTTGAGGATACAGTTTAGTAGTGAACATGGTGGTGCTGCTGTGTTCATGGCTGGACTTGATGATCTTGACAGCCTTTTCCAAGCTTAATGATTCTGTGAGTCTAAGTTCTATGGACTTTTTATGTAATGCACAAATTAATGATGCCAGGTAAATAGGTGAAAAACAGAGCACTGAACAGTATTGCATAAGTGAAACTGTTTCTGTGCTCTTGCCTGCAGTTAGTGCATGCTCCAAATGAGCACAGAATGCCTGTGCATCACACCAAAACACAGCAAGTCATATCAGATGTCAGAGCTACTCTATCCCTTCCAACTCACCTGAGGGAGCGCTTTGGTTTGTGTGGCTGTAGCTGGAACACGGATTTGAGGCACTGATGTGGGCTGCTGTGGCGGCTGCTGCTGCTGGGTAACCACTGGGGCTTGCTGGGACACGGCTGGGAGGCTGGACTGGGCAGTGACCACGCGGACCTGTGGCAGGCCCGAGGAGCTGCTGTGACTGACCACACGTGGGGTGGGCGCTGGCCCCGGCTGCACCTGCGAGCTCTGAGCTGGGGACAGCAATGTCCCCAGCTGGGGCATGGTGGGGGAGGACATCAGGAGAACACTACGGAAAAGACACAGCCAGTAGGTCAGCAAAGATGTAGGAGATTCACACAATCACAGAATCATTGAGGTTGAAAAAGACCTGAGATCATCGAGTCCAACCTGTGACCAATCCCCACCTTGTCACCCAGCCCAGAGCACTGAGTGCCATGTCCAGTTGTTCCTGGGACACCCTCAGGGACAGGGACTCCACCACCTCCCTGGGCAACCTCTTTCAATGTCTAATCACACTTTCTGTGAAGAAATTCCTCCTGATGCCCAATCTGAACCTCCCCTGGCTCAGCTTGAGACTATGCCCTCTTGTCCTGTTGCTGTTTCCTGGGTGAAGAGTCCAACTCTCACCAGCCTCCAACCTCCTTTCAGGGAGTTCTAGAGAGTGATAAGGTCTCCAGGCTAAATAACCCCAACTTCCTCATTACTGAATTATACAAACTACTGAAAAACAGCCAGCAGCATTCCCATGTGACATAGGGGACAGAAGCAGTACCTCTGGCTGGGTTTTGCTGGCTCTGACCCAGCACCAGATACACTCTTGCTGATTGCAGACACCGGTGGGGGTGAGATGGGTGTTGCTGGCAATGCAGGTGCAGTTGGTGTCACGGGAGTCACAGGAGTTGGTGGCATGCTGGAATCACTGAGGCTCAGCTGACTAGGCTCTGCTGTGCTGGTGGGGAGGGCTTTCACAGCACCCTCCTTGCTACTCGACTTCTACAAAGAAACCACATCCAGCATCACAAAAACGGGTTGATTGCTGCACCCTGCAGTAGGCTGAGCATTTCAACCTGAGTTCTGTATGGTGGTGAATGAGGCCCCACTGCTAAATCCTAAAATCAAACATGACGGACTGTCTGCCTTTCCCCAGCTGCAGCTATGGATGAATTGGTGTGTTTAGCTGCTCCTGCTCTCAGGGAAAAGTGCACCTCAGTTGCGACAAACATTCAGAACATGCAGATTTCCACCTTGGTTAATGTGCCAATAGCCAAGTACTTCAGATATATTTAATATCAGACATCCAACCCTGATGGCTTCAACACAGCAAGGGGGAGAACAGACGTGTTCCACACACTCTGTTACAAATTCACCTCAAAACTAGATCTGAAACACTATCCCTTTGATAGGGAGCACAAATGACAGGATAGCAGTGGAAGCTGGGTGGAGGAAAAGGTCCCTCTCTCCCTCTTTATTTTGTGCACTGACATTCATATACATCATGAATTGCTAACTCAAACGTGGTAATTTTCATCACCTGCTACGGATGCAGAATTTATGGATTAAATTAAGACTAATCTCCTTCTCAATCCCAAAAGCAGCTGTGCAACCCTGAGCAAAGAAATCTACCATTTTAGCTGGAGGTTTTGGCTTTTGAAGAGCTTTCTTGGCCTTTGCTGCAGCAGCTTGAGCGTGATGGATCCGTTCTGCGAGGAAAAATTAATGGTTAGAGCTCCTGAACAAAAGCAAATAGATTTAAGGAAGAAGCTAAGTAAGGGCTGCAGATTCCTCTTCAGACAAGGAATTAAATACACACAGTCATGTAACAGTGCAAAGACAAAAATCTAGTAAAATTAGTCAAAAAGGCTGAAAATAAGACACACAAGAACACGCATTTGCAGTTTTTGCATGTGGGATGGTATTTTTCAAACAAATGCTTCAAAGTGACACACTGCTCTCCAAGACTGGGTTTAAATGCTGAAGGACTAACATGAGCAAACTGACTAAAAAAAAAAGCTAGACAGACAAATTAATGTTCATTATCCATCTTTACAAACATTTTTAATTCTTACGATGTCACCAACCCAGGCTTACCAAACTCTTCCTCACTCCTGTCCCGGTGCAGGTAGATCCACAACTTCCGCCCAATATCGTATTTCACACAGGGATCTTTCTCATAGTGCAATCGGTCCAGAGCACCACTAACAACAGTGTTAACCTGAAGTTCAGAATTCACAGATTACAAGATATCCCTTGCTGAACTAGCCAAAACTGATGAGTAAAAAAGTGATCCTATCTGGTATAAAACCTAAGTAAGCTGTGAGCAATCTCCATCTGAGTGAGAACTGAGAGCAGGTGTTGCAGCACAGGATGGTGTTTGCCACCTTGGCTTAAACGGAGCTTCCACCAAAGCTCTGAAAATTGACTGTTCCTCAATCTAAAATGTGAGCAGCTCTATGACAGTGTTACCTCTGTGGCTTTTCTAGCTGGTTTTTCATCATCCAAAGTTGGTGCAGATTTCCAGCAGCTCACCATAGTACACAGCTCCCTTCTGCTCATCACAGCAGCATAAAAACTATTGGGCCTTTGCCTCTGAATACTGCCTGGGTCCATGCAGCGTATTTTTATGAGAATCTGAGGCCAGACATGACATCCAACTCACCTGAGCACTTGTGACATCTGGAGCTAGGAACTGGGAATCTTTGAGCAGCTCACAGATTTCAGCTCGAGTTCCCTCTCCATTAGGAAGGCGAGCAGCAGCATCACGAACTGAAACACAATACTAGAGCTTAAACTTTCAGCTGTAACTGGGCAGTGGTACTCAGGTACTCCAGCAGATACATTTTGAGACTGCTCTATTACCCTTGCTCTCACAGTGCCTACTTGCTCACTAAAATCTAGCCCCTAAAACCCGTCAAAAATATGAGGAGAGATTATAAAGGATCATTTTAAAGTACATCAACTGTGCCAACTTTGTGCTAGTAGTGATGAACTTGGGGAACAGCATTCAATCCCAATGTAGATTCCTAAAGTCATTGTTTGAGGGGTTAGAGGAATGTTTTTCTTCTTTAAAAAAGGTTTTTTGGCCATGACCTTACCAAGGGACAAAATGGTGACGTATGCTGGTCTGTCTGAGCGCAGGAGAGAATGTTCCCGGGCTTTGTTTAAGGAGGTTTCCTTGTCAAACACCCCCTTCACAGGACCAACAACCGACTCGAAGCCGTGCATCCGGAAGGTGAAGGCTCTGTGGGGCTGGCTGTAACGGTAACGCTCCTAAGGGTGGACATAAGAGCGCTGACTTTACCAGGAAACATACAGCACAGCCTTATGTTATATTACAAGGTAAGTTGTTGTCATTCTCTAGAGAAAGCCTTTTTAAATTAAAGGCTCAAATACTGCTGTATAAACTTATTTTGGATCAAGAAAAACACAAACTACTTTATGCAAAATATAATTCTCCACCTAAGCAAGGTGTGCAGGTGCAAGGCATTCACTGTCAAGCAGCTGCAAAGACTAGAGAGGTGCCAGAAATACAAGAGACAAACCTTCTGTCCCCTTCTCCTTTCTCCCTTTACCTGGCTAAAGAGAGATTTCCAAAATTTAACTTATATATTCTGTCCTGCAGACAGCACATGGAGAGAAGGGAGAAGAATCCCCATCATGTGTTTTCCCTCTAATTCCCACTTGCATCTACTACAGACAAGATAACTAAGTGGATGGGTGCAGTTACTGACACTTATTTTCTGCTTGCACACATATACGCCCAAATATAATAAAGAGACAAGTCATCCTCTGATGGTGGGGGATGGCAAAGGAGATAGCGGGGTTGGCACAACCAACTGGTACTATCAATTTCATTAATTTTATCCAATTAATTTTTACTAAATTAATTTTACGCACTGGAAATACTGGTGGTTTTGAAACAAGCAGCTAGGCTATGTCATTAGCAAGTTTTATGCAAGGCCAAGACACCAACTTCAAGACAGAAGCAACTAATCAGTTCTTCACATTAACTACATTTGTATAGAGTATAAAACTGTCATCCCACACAAATTAACCTGATTTAGTGGCCAACTGTTTCAGCACGGGCCTTTAAAATGAAGATTCTCTTCTTACCTGCTCTTGAAACACCCGTTTCTCCTCTCCAGTGCTAGGCCGGACTACATAGTCAGTCCTTCTGAAACAAAGGGCACCATCAGTTCTGAGCACAACAAGCCCACAACAGTCCCAAAGGATGAATCCCCTCATCTTTCTGCAAATTCTTCTGAACAAATTCTGAAAGCATTTACGGCAACAAAAGTAAGCCCTGCAGAGATCTTAAAATATGCTCTGTGCACTACCTGGAGGCAAGCAAGGACTATAAATAATCTCACTATCAGAACCTAAGATGGACTGAAGCTTTGCTCTGATAATATATGTGAACTTGGATAAAATCAGTCGACTTTATGAAGTCCCGTTACTGCATTTAGAAAATTAAACTATCAAATTTTCAATTTAAAAATTGTTTTATTTTAAGATCCAGAGGCACAAGGCCCAAACCTCACAGCTTCAGCAGCACTACAAAGGCTTTCAAGCAGTGTTACACACTTACACTCTGGGCAGTGGCATAGCATCCGAGCTGTCTTCATTTTCCTATTGAGAAAGAGAGAAATGTCAGTGTTGGGTAGAACAGTCAGGTTTTGTGCTCCTAGAAGGTGATTTTTGTCTGACTCACTTTGAAAAAAGTCTGGTCTTTGGTCTCCAGCCAGAGATGAAACAGTGCTGCTAGTTCCTTCTCATGATCTTGGTAACTACCTAGTAAGAAATCATGAAAATGTAAAAATAGAAGTATTTTAATTGTTAGGAAGCCAGCTGCTTGTAATTCCCAGTCCTCTCCTGTTCCCTTCCCTCCTCAAGGCATCACCAGTCACAGATGCTCAAAATGCAATATTTGAACACCTCCAGGCTTAGGAAATGCTAAATCCCAGTGATTCTCCTGTGCTGGTACAAAGGATGGTGCTTCAACTCCTGGCACAGAAGGCAAGATGCTGTTTGGGACACAGTCACCTGTTCTCACTCTCCCAAGCAATCCCAGTAACTGAATCCATAAGCAGAAACACATGCCTACATAACCTCCACCAAAAACTGTGAAAGGGATCAGACAAAAAGCTTCCTGACTCCAAATCTCTGCCAGTTTAAGCCTACAAATATGATCACTAGAATCACCATAGTTAAGAATGAAAAGTTCTGTGTAGTAACTAAAGGAATGAACATAAACACAAAACATCCGTAATTGAATCAGTATGAGCCTGAGCACATTGATCATCAATTTGCTCTTTGGTTCCCACTTTTAAAAATGAGAATAGTATCAGTTTGCTCCACAGAGAAGCTTAATTCATTTGCAATTGTAATAATCACTAATTAGTCTGAATCATCAGAAGGTATGCTATACAGAAGGGAAAATATTAAGGTGTTTAGACAAATCTGAAGGCTGACAAACATGGTTAAGTCAGCAACAGAAAGAAATACAGCCCAGTGCCTTTGCTCATTTATGCCCTGTCTGCTGCTGATACTGATGTCTTGTGAGCATCTCAAATCCAAAACATGTATTAGCTCAACTAAAAAAAAGAAAATGCCTAACCATGGAATTAACAGCTCTGTTTGTGTTTCTCTCCAGGCTGCAGCAAGATGAAAAGTAAAGTCCTGGAGAAAACAACAAACCTTTACTATAGTACACATCATAGAAGAACACAAGGTACTCACCAAGCAATTTCCACTGCTGAGTTTTTTCCTTGAATTCAACAAAAGGTGAGAAGCTGGAAGGAGCATCTACAATGACAAATGTGCATGTCAGGGACATTATACAATAGTCCAACCTCAAAATCCTACTGTGGTAATGTGAACTGTCAAGTTAAAGACTCACAGTGACAGACAGAGCATTTTAAATGATTATGTAAGTGCATCTCTAAATTTATCCTTGCCCAAAGGGAATGTGAACATCTCAAGAGTATAATGGCAAGCACAAGGAAAGAACAGAACAGGATAATGAGCCTTCCAACAACAAGGCTGTCAGTTGAGAGCCTGTTCCTGCTGTTCACCATGTTCAGACCAGTTATTTAGTGCACTGGGATAAGAAAATTGCCAGTTGATAACTTTATCTTCAAGCTGAAGAGGAAAAAGAAATATGAGGCCCCAGAGACTGTTATTGTACAGTGAATATTCATGGGCTCATGGGAAGAGAAGTTGGGATTTACAGTATTCACCAGTATAATAGACAATATGCTGCAAGGCCACCACAATCTACTCTGTCTCTGCCTTTAAAACTTCCCACTAAGCAAATCAGAACCACAGAATAATTTAGTTTGAAAGGAATGGCTGAAACTCAGCTGGCCCAAGCCCAAGGTGGGCCAACCTCATGTTTCAGTGGATTGCTCAGGCCACAATCTAGTTTATTTTTTATTATCTCCAAAGACAACTATGACTTCATACTGTGGAGGAAGAGACTAATCCCTTCCTGCTTCAAACACCCTGCCTGAAGCCACGATCTGAACACAAGAAACTGTCTAGAGCCAACTTCACAGACATTTTCACATACTTGGGAATCATGCTGGGTCTTACCTACTATTCACACACCAAACAAGTTGACCACAACCAAGACATGTCAGCCAAACAACCTATCACAGAAACGCTGCCAGCAATAGAAGGATTTATTGTGGCGATGAATGAAAAGTTGATTTGAGCTACAATACAAACCAGCACTGACTAGAACAGAGGAATGAGCACCATTAGTATTTTTAACATCTCTTCTTACCTCTGCTGTCACCTGCCAAATACTGCAAGGCAGGTAAAACCAATTCAGACCAGTTAGGGGCAAAGGAGAACCAGTTATTTAGTGCACTGGCATGAGAAGATTGCCAATCGAGAACTTTATCTTCAAGCTGAAGAGGAAAAAGAATTGTTTTATTAATGATCTCACACTTTAAACTATGACTGTCTTCACAGAAAACAAACCAGCTAAACATATGCAGGGGACAAAAACGTTTTTATGTATGTGAAATAACCACCTGACTTTTTCAAGTAACCACAGTACCAAAGAAGGGGAAAAGACTTTCCCATCTATGCACTTAATATATAAAATATATCTAACTATGATCTATAGAATGAGTGTGGAAAGACTTACAGATTCAACTGACTAAACTCATGAAACATGTTAAAACCAGAATGTGGTAGCACTCCCACAGGGAGTTAATTATTAATTTCTTTAATATGTAATCTGCATCTTATTATAATTTACAGCAGAGAAAGTCTGGAGAAAAATCACTATTACAAAGCTATAAGCTCTATTCTTTGATTTTGCTTCCTGCAACGATTCCTAGATAAGTGGGTGGTTCCTCACCACAGAGAGAGTAGCAGGTCCTTCCAGAAACAGTATCTCCAAAAGAAGGAAAAAGAAGCTGGATGATATTTCATTTATTTCAAGGCATGGCTTCATATCTTCAAGAGGTCTTTAAATGAAAGAGAACACAAGCAGAGTAAGTTCCCCAAGTAAATATTCACCTCGATATACAAAGATGAACACCACACATTTCACACATTCCAAACTGCACAAAAACACAGCCTGCAACAGCCCCACAAAAAAGTGAGCTGAAACATGTTGCTTTTTCCATCCATGCAAGGTATTCAGGGCCCTCTGAAGCACTTACTCCTCTTTGACAGACGACAGAGGGAGGGGGGAAAGATCCTGAGACATTGATGGGAGTCCGTCTGCATTGCCAAGAGAGTCAGCCAAATCTTCCACCTCAGATTTAATAATTTTCAGCTTCTTTTTTTTCTTATCTTCCTTTTCTTTCACCTTTTTCTTGAGGGTTGCGAGGTCAAATAAGGCTTTAGATATGATAAAAGTTAAAAAGAATAATTAGACAGCTTCTTACTATACTTTAATGAGAGTCATAAACTATTTAAGTATATATCTAGAAATGTAGGTTGTGTGCACTTGTTCACACCTCAATCATTCCACCTTTCCAGCTGCAGTCATAAATCTTTACTTTTCCCCTCAACAGAAAACCTCTAGTTTTTAAATCAACATACATGAAATGAAAAAGGCAAAGGATCCACTGACCTGCTAAGGAACCTCTCCTGCCAGCATTCACTCGAGTCATGATGTCCTCAAGGGTCAGGTCTGTCGTGACTAGATCAGGGTGATCCTACACAGGACAATGGGACAGAAATTAAACTGACAAAGGACAAAGTGTTAAGACAGCAACAAGCTGAAGAAGTACCCAAGCACTAAAACGCACCAAAGTCAACCAGGATCAGCTTCTTAAATTATTTACTGCAATAAAAGTTGGGGAAGTCTTCTAACCCTGAAATCCAAAATTTTGTCTCCCCAAAACACATACCTAAAATTACAAAATCCTTCTATCCAGATAAACATGGCCAGGAGCTGCATCTATACACTGACAATTGAACCCAGGTTACAATAAAGGGCTGACGGGTGGGTGCACTCAAAAACGAGCAAACATTTTGTTACCCAGAGGTACCCTGATCTTTATGGCAGAGAGATAAAAACATCAAAGATAAAATGTGGTCCCACCCCTCAAGACATTTTGATATCTTACAGGCTGACGTTTTCGTTTCTCATGATGCTTCTTCAACATCATCTTCAAATCGCTTTCTCCAAGTTCTATCTTGTCTACAATGAAAAGAATTATTTGCAGAGTTTTCCACTATTGTTACCTTCCACACTTCTTAGAATGCCATTTCCTAGCCACTTATACTTCCAGCAATCTCCAGAGTTGAATAACTAATTTCTCCATATATGAATTTCATTCATTCATTCATTCATTCATTCATTTCAATGCTTCATTTGGTCATCAGAGTTCACTGCTGATGCAAGCATGGAAGAGAAAAGAAGCCAGAACTTGCTTGAAGAGTTGGCAGAATTGATTACAGTCACTTTAGGAGCAATTCTCAGGTATTTTGAACTGGACTATGCTAATGCTTCAAGCACTAAAGGCAAAATACAAGAGAGAAATCAGTAGTATTGCAGAAACTATGACTCCTGTGTTCAAATACTGGCTTTGCAAGAAGAAAAAGATTAAATAAACTGGAAAAGCAGCCAACTGTTGTGGAGACTGCAAAAATGAAGCATTAAAAGATTTCCCATCAAACAGCAGATTTTAAAGGTGATTTCTTGCAGGGTCTCAAGGTAATTCTCCCCTCCCTCTCCATACTGACCCCTTGTTTGGTTCTCACCCGCAGTTTTCATGTCTAAGGTCGACAATGTGGGGATCACTCTCAGGGGAACTGGTGGACTTGAACAACGTGCTGGAGAACTTGGAGGCCAAGAGATTAGATCTAAAACAGAGATATACATTTACTTCTGCAAGACCCCTCACCAATCTAACTATTACCCTGTGTTCATTAGATCCCAGCCAGTGGAAGTGGAGCCCAGAATCCAATCTTTTATTAAACGCTCTGTCACATCAAAAGGCTTTGTCACATCAAAAATGTGTCTTTTTCCAGTCACACCTGGAGTCTTTAGTTCATCCCACGGCATTACCTTCTTCATCAGAAGACAAGGTAGTGTCTCCACACTCTTCTTTCACTTCCCTCAGGATCTTCAAGTAGCGCCGATGTGTCCGTCTGTCTCGTTCTTCGGAGTCATGCGTTGGTGGGAAGTGCTTCCTCCTTAGCGTCATGTCAGGGCCTCCTTTCCTGGCTAGTTCCAGCAAATGCTGAAAGGAGACATTCATGTGACATTAGCTATGTCAGGTACAGTGCTGTAAGCCGGGACAGGTAAGCCCAGCTCAGATACTTCCAGCAAGGTTACCATGTGGTGCCATCAGCACCTCAGATCTGTACAAGGGAAACCTTAGGAAGGATCTGTATCTGCCACACACAAGATTTTAAACCTAGCATTTTACACCATCATTTAAAGGGGAGAAAAAACCCAGGTGAAGTTTCTGCACCTTCTTCTGCATACATAATATTATCTGCCATTTTATGTGGACTGTGGAGAAGTTAAATCCTTGGTGTGAGGTATAGTTTCCACATAAATATGCAACAACGACACAGAATACTGTCTCTTTTCAAAATAACATTTTAGCTCTCATGGCTACAAAGGAAATAACTTCCTACGTATTCCATACGGTTGCCCAATGAAGTTGTGGATGCCCCATCCCTGGAAGCGTTCAAGGCCAGGAGCAACCTGGTCTAGTGGAAGGTGTCCTTGCCTGTGGCAGAGGATTGGAATGAGATGAGCTTTAAGGTTTCTTCCAACCCAAACCATTCTGGGATTCTCCATTTCCCACAACATTTTTTGGCATTTTTTTTAGGTAGGGCATTTTTTTTCTTCATCCCTACATGCTATATATTTCAATGTCTAAGTGTAATGAAAGATAAATGAGCAACAAACACATTTCAGTTGGCAACAATTTGCTCACAGAAGTATCCATAGAGGAAGACTTTACCAGGGATTTGCAGGCATGAGAATCAGAGGTTTGGATCCACATATTTTCTAACTGTACTTAGCAACTGTACTTGTTTCAGAAATGGTAAACAAACAAAGGCAGAACAAGTTTGTTAACTTTGTAATATAAGTTGTAAAGGGGCAAATGCAGGAAGTGGGCACAAGGTGGACATGAAAAAAAGGCAGTACACACACGAGAGCTATGAGAGTTACACAACCTGAAATCTGCAAATATAGCAACGCTTCTGGAGTTCTCTCTGGGCCACTGGAAAAACCAGAAGCATTACTTATTCAGTTCATTAAAGGAAAGGCCTCAGAGAACTGTGACTGCACCAAGACACTGCTTATAAAGACAAGCTATTCATCCCAGAGCACACTCACATTGCGGGAAGCAAGGATCTGCTTGAGCAGCCTGTAGAAGTACTGCTGCTGGGCACTCAGGTAGCGCTTGTACTGTGACTTGTAACAGAGCTGCCGGTACTTCACCACCTCGGGATTGAAGTGTCCATCTGTAACACAGACAAAACACACACCTGGGTTTTCAGCTGCTAGCTGAGAACTTGCCCCAAACCCGCAGGGAAGCTCACGAGGCTGACTGACCCCGGAAGAGTTTCTGGGCGATGTGCAGAGGGTTCCCAAACCGAAAGTTCTCCCCACTGAACAGCGCCGAGATGAGTTTGTTCTGATGCTCTCGGTTGTTCTCAGGGAAGTGAGGCAGGAATTTTTTTAGGTGCTCTTGCTGCTCATCTGTCAGGACCTCCTGCCACGTTGACAAGCTGACAACCTCAAAGAAGATCTCGGGCTAAAGAAAGCAAGAAACAACAGTGAAGAAAATGCAACCATGTCCTTGACCATTTTCTAGCCCTTGATGCTTTTTAAGTAACACCTGTCATGAGACAGTGTTTTATGAAACACAGGAAACAACAGAGCATAAAAAGGAAAGGTGAAGAAAGCGACACTACTAACAACAAGAAAATAAACTGAAAGTTTGTAACAATCTTCTTAAAGGGAGTTTTAAAATAATAAGAACATAATAGAATCGATTTAAAAGATATTGTCCTGAGATTAATCAAAGACCTTCTTGACGCTTTTTCCTAGGCAGTCAGAAACACCTCCCCTTTTCAGTTTGCTCTGTAAGCCCCAAAAAGGGAGTTAAACATGTTGTTTGTATAGAGGTTATCATAAGGTGAAGTGTCTCAGCACTACTCACGTCCTCCAGGAGATCCTCAGGCAGACTGACCCTGGTGGTGCCCAGCATGCAGTCCTCCATGATCCGTGTGCAATTGCCCTCCAGCTCCAGGGGGTCTGCAAGCATGTGATCCAGGGAATCCATCCTCCACCTCTCCTGCTCCTGGACAACACAGCAAAACCCTCAATGAATGAAAATCCCAAACACAGATACATCCACCCTGATGTGAGGAGTGACAGAAGAGCCACCTTTGATGGGTGCTTGTTTAAATGGAAGCTATGGAGTTGGCCTGCTCTTTCTATATACATATATAACAAAGTTATTTACATATATATACACACATACATACATACCATATACATGTATGCACATGTATACACACACATACATATATATAAAAAAACCCCATACGCACACACATATATATAAAAACCACACATATAGAAACATTTACTCTTCAGTTACAACACAGGTCATGCCAATGGAGAAATGCTTTTCCAGATAGGTAGACTGGGAAATACAGCTGACCCATCTCACTTTCCTTCCCACCCGCAGGAAGTGTTTTCAACACTGCTAAACACCAGGAAAGACTACATTTAAATCTTGCCGACGGTTTTAAAGTGCAGGACCGAAGGTCAGGTCTAAGGTGGGGTTTGTCTCAGATTGAACGTATGACAGGGCCAGGAGCCCCGTCTCCTCCGGTGCGACACAGCCGGGCCGCTCTGAGCTGCGAAGAAACGCATGAAACACACGAAACAAAGAAAAGGGCAATAACAACCCACTAAAAACTGGGTGGGACAGCGAAGAAAACAGAGAAAACAGGTTTATTTCATACCCCTCACGCGGCCCGGCCGAAGGCGGAAGGCGGCGGCGCTGCCGCGCCTGCGCGACCGCCCCGCCCCGCCCCGCC
>VWPU01007959.1:230458-247731 GCA_013398955.1 Callaeas wilsoni | reverse complement strand
AGAACCCAAACCCCTACACTAGTATAGTAGATTTAACTTGAGCTTGTCTTGGCAAGGATCTTGCTCAGATCAATAAAAAAAGAGTGTTACTGAAAGATAATTCATGCTTCCCATTCCTGTGATGTAATTATAACTAGAGTATTCACTGCAGGTGGAGAAAACCTACTTTCAATTCTTTCCCCAGCTTCAGGGAGTATTTACCCAAATTCTTTACCTTTTCGCAGACTGTACTATGCTGTGAGTCATCATCTTTCTCCCGGAAACTCTGCCACTAGGCAGAAACACGTGCAATAGTAGTTTTCACAGGAAGAAAATTCCAGCAAAACTGTAATACCAGACTTTTGTGGATTGAATTGGATGAATTTACAGCTGAAGGAAACTACTCCTATTCTCTATCTGTCATGTCTTGTCATGACAGCCAGGAGACATGGGAAAGGAATCAAGGGCACAGTGCTGAGGCTTCATATCCTTCACCTTCGACCCTCAGAAAGGGTCACTACTTCATCCCTTTAATTTCATTTCAGTAATTATTTGTCCATTTCAGGTATATTTTAAAATTATTTACAGATTAATTTTAATAATCTGGTTTGTTTTGTCAGCAAAGATTGTTTGTTCTAACTAATCGTGCCCACAGTTGATGTGCTGATCTCCATGATGTAAATGAGTCACCAGAACAGGTTCTCTAACAGTGGCCCATAAATGGGACCACAGAAGTGGGTCTTCTGGGCAGTCTTCATTTCTGGGCTTAGAGGCCAAATACCTACATCTAAGCTGCCTGAGAACATCTTTGGGTATCAAACCAGAGTATGGTTTGGCCCGTGCCTCAGCAGCTGCAATGAGATATCTCTACTGCTCAAGCACTGCATTTTGGCAGAGTGTGTATGTATGCAGACAGCAAAGATCTGCCAGATTCTCATATTGAATCTAGAATTATTTCTTGTTTCAATCTTGTCTTTCTTTTCTTGATGGCATCTTCTTTGAATCATGGTTTAGAAGCTTTTCATACAGGCTGTTTAAGGTCAAACTGGCTTTTAAAATTCTTAGACAAGCTTGCTGCCCTGATTAAGACAACTAAGGATTGGGAATTCCCAGAATGGGTATGCAATGAAGAGAAAGAAAATGATTCATGGCTATGAGAAAGTGACAAATATGTAGAGAGAAAAGCCTCATTTTCAGGTACACACCAACAAGGTCTGAACTGCTAAATTTGTAAAATTTATTTCATATGAAGAAACTACCTTTTTACTTATCCTTAGTTTTAATACTCAGTACTTACATACTGAGTCATGCTTCTACAGACTTGCAGAGCTTTTCGGCTTGACTGTCCAGATTCACAGAATGGACATTCCTGTTCCCTCGCTGCCTCAACCATTATGAGAAACAGTAGGTTTGTATCTTCTATTTTTCTTTCTGTCCACACTAGGACTTAGTGGGGAGATTATTTTACTGAGCCATATGCACAAGTTTTTTCTCTACCCTACCTTAGCAGTCCTTCAGAGTAATTGCCAACATGATCAAGACAATATTAGGAAGAAGTATCTGTCTTCTTCCTTTTATTTCTTTGCTGCAGAGGAACAGCCAATATTTTAGCAAGTTCCCTTTCTGCACACTATTCCAAGATCACAGGTGAAGAAATTCTGATGCTTGATATTTCAGGAGAAAACATTTCCATGATTTTAATAATAAAAATCCTGTTCTTCCCTCTCATTTTTCTGTCTGACCACTTTTATCACTTTAATCAGATTTTATTCAGGTTGTCTCCTCTTGAGTCCTTAAACTGGAAACACTGATGATCATCTAAATGCAAAGTTTACTGTGTGATTCTTACTGCTCTCATACTGCAGCTGTAATTTTTTAAATTATAGAAAATATCTGTGAAATATAAATACAGAAGTTAAATTGCAGTGACTGTGGAAATGAGGTCAATATAATAAACCTGCAATGCTAGATAGAATATGAAGACTATGCTAGTGGATAATAACTGATGAAATCAAGTAATTCTCTTCTCAAAGCCATAAAGATTCTCTAGATACCAAAAGTTAAATTTCTCTGTATAATGAATAATAACATTTAACTACATTTAAGAAGTTCGCTCAGCTGTTAGTAATGCAAATGGGAAGACCTTATTTAGTATGTTAGAAGATGAATAAGACGTCAAGTGTTCCAGGTTTTCTAAGCACTAAGTATGTGGGTTAGAGTGTCTTGAGTTTATGAGTATGGAATATAATGCTCCACACCTTCCAAAGAACAGTTTGTGCTGCTCTCTGTTGTTATTGGCAGTATGACTGGGAGGGTAGCATCCCCTTTTCCTACTTAATTTATTGCAGTTATGTTTGGAAGAGAGAGCAAGACTGGGACCTCAAAGCACCTAAAGAACAGAAAAGATGTTCCCAAGGGATTGTTTACAGTGACACACTGGAGGGTCCTACTTCCTAATTGTCCTTGCTGGACAAATAGCCTGCCTTGTCTTGTTGATTTTCTGTCCTAGATTTTTTGTGTTTCCCTCTTGCTGGGGGAGGGAAGTGGTGTGTGTATGTGGTGGAAAGAAGGGACGGGGAAAAGAAGAGGGAAGGTTGGAAACCCCTGTCCAGCTCCCACATGGGATCAAAACATGTAAACTTTTGAATCAGAAATTATAGAGCTCCTCTGGTTCTGTGAATTTAGATGAACATCAACATCCAAGATATATGAATTATTTTTTCTTTATAGCATTGTCAGCTGATTCAATCCATACAGGATCTTGAAATGATATGCTTAAATATTGCTGTACTGAAGTAAGTGTCTGAAAGAGCAAATAAAACTAAAAAGCCAATATCAAAAACTTTGATTCATGTAAATTGACTCTGCTCATACAAAAAATCTCACTGGCTTCAATAGCTAAAGACTAATTGGAAGACTGAAGATTTGTAGTATCTAGGCTTTAACTAGTAATATGAATAACTAGAAACCTAACACCACAAATCAAATGTGTTAATTCCTGTGTCGCTATGATTCACAGAGCCTCTAAAGAGTTTTGAAACACTTTTCTGCATACCAACATAGAAGTGTTTCTGTCCACAAACTATGCAGAAAAGCTACTGCTGGAGGAAGGAGAATTTTTTTAATGATGAAGAAAGTAAGCATAGGGAACAGATTTTGATGTTATAGTATACAACACCACGCTGTTAAAATCAGCCTTGGAAACTGGTATAAAATATACAGGAGTTTCTATGAGGATGTTGATGTAAGTCTGTCCATAGCAGAATTGACTGTAACTTACCACTCCTGTATAATACACTTGATTGTATCAAAGATCAGGTTTATTTTAGAATAAAAAAATGTCAGGACCACAAATTTGCCCCAAATATAGAAAGTGACTCTAATATTCTTAGTCACTTCAGCCATAGATCACTCTGCCTTCCCATCCTTAGCTGTAGAAAAGGTAGAGATTTGTATGAAAGTAAGGATTAATAATACCTCTGTACTGGTAATCGTGTTAATGGCACACAGATTGAGTTATTTGCCAGAGGACTTAAAAACAGAACAAAGGCTTGGCTGGACAACGAACATAGCTGCTTTCCATTCTGATTTGTCATACCAGTGCTAACAAAAATGTTGTTTAGTTAGGTAGTTGCATATAATATTGCCCAGGGTGCAAATCTTTCCATTCTTGCTAAGCACATTGTAGTCAGTTTGCATTATTGGAGTATGTATGTTTTGAATTGTAGGTGTGTAATGGCATGATTCTGCATCCGTTGAGCATTTCTGATACTGTCCTTTCAAGTTTGTGAAATAAAAGAGGCCAAATTCCAGAATAGTGTGTTCTTCCTCTTCTAAACAATAAAAAAGAGGCCATCTATCAAACTGGCAGGCTCATATCTTTTGTAACCATGTACAAACCACACTCCAACTGGATGAACAGCTGTCAGAGCAGTCTCTTGTCAGCAGGTGGGTTAAAGTTTGCTAATGCATGTGTACACGTGCAGGCATTCATATCCTTTTCTTGTGAAGATCAATAATAAGATTTCCAAATGTGTTTGCAGTCATGATTTACTCTGGATGCATTAGCTTTCTTTTGTTCTTTGGCCCACCTGTCTCTTGTTATCTTTTTGCAATATGTTTGTCCACCATGTGAGAAACTTTCCAGTGGGCGAAATCCGGAGAGATAAATAGTATAAGTGAATTTTGTTCTTTTGATTCCTTCATAAATCTGAGGTAAACACTTTGTGTCTAACCATTTGTCATAGTTTAACCCCAGAAAGCAGCCAAGCCCTACGTACCCACTCACTCACTCACTTCCCCACCAGTGGCATCAGGGAGAGAATCGGAGGAGTAAAAGACAGAAAATTCATGGGTTGAGATAAAGACAGTTTAATAGAGAAAGCAAAAGCTGCCCACACAAACAAAGCAAAAAAGGGAATGAACTCTCTTCTTCCCGTGCGCAGGCAGCTGTTCAGCCATCTCCAGCAGAGCAGGGCCCCATCGCATGTAATGGTGACTTGGGAAGACAAACACCATCACTCCAAATGTCCCCCCCTTCTTCCTTCTTCCCCCAACTCTATATACTAAGTGTGATGCCACATGGTCTGGAATATCCCTTTGGTCAGTTGGGGTCTCCTATGCCAGCTGTGTCTCCTCCCAACCTCCCATGCACCCTCAAAGTCCTTGCCAGTGTGCCAGTATGAAAAGTAGAAAAGGCCTTGGCTCTGTGAAAGCCCTGCTCATCAGTAATAAAAGCATCTCTGTATTATCAACTTTGTGTTCAGCACAAATATAAAACACAGCCCCCTACCAGCCACTGGGAAGAAAACTAACGCTACCTGAGCCAAAATCAGTACAACATTCTAGTGCCACATTTTCCAGGTCATGGATATTAGCTGCTTTCTGGTCTTCTCTAGTATCATGCACATCTTGAAAAATTATATTGCAATCCTTGTCTAGAATAGAGTCCTACTCTTGGATCATTATTTTCTTGAGTAATTAATTTTAGATCACAAGATGTGTGTGAAGACAATGAGAAAACCAAAACTGGATGATTCAGTAGCATCCCCACAGCAAAGGACATTCTGGAGAGAAGCTCAGACTTACGGACTGGGATTAACTTTCTTTAGAGCAAACATCGAGAACTGCTCCATAAACATATTCCCAAATCTACGTGATTCAAAATCAATACAAGCAGTCTTACTATCTTCCTAAGTATATGAGGGTTTTCAGGAGAGTTCTAGTCTTTAAGCTAGATACAATGACAAACAAGTGCTTTAACACCTTCACTGCTGGACAGGGAACCTGATTTGGTAAACCCAAATGTTCAGCAATCTGAACTTCCCTCTTGGTAGAAGGATTCTCAGTAATGCCTGTGATTAAGTAAGGTGTCTATGGTGGCTGATCTGAATATGTCCTACAGTCATTACATGAAATGCTCCAAGAGCGTCACACAGAGCAGACAACTTATCTAAGGCATACTTATTATCCACATGTATTTCTCAGTGTCTGTGGGCATCACCTCCAGAATCCCAAAGCTCCATAACAAGATACTGCCAGAATGCTAAGAATCATGCCACTGAAAAATAAATTGAAAGCATAAACACATTCATTCCTAGTGTTTGGCATAAATATTTATTTTTCAATTAGACAAGATGTTCTGAGTAACATAAATCCCCTTTATAGTTCTGTTTGGTTTGGTACTTAATCCGTTACTTTCCTGAGCAGTGAAAGCCCAACACTTAACTTTTTAACTTTCATCTCAGATAAGTGCCATCAATTTGCAAGGTGATTTAGAATGCAAATCATGAATAGAGTTCAATAGTGCTAGTGCTATTCCTTTATGAATCAAGACCCTATAAAAGTTCATCAATATCTGTATTAAACAGTTATTGACCAGAATTTTATGGAAGCCTTATTCACAAGGGACTAGTGTTCCCAGTAGAAACCTAGATCTTTGGGAAAGGCACAGACACTGGTTTGTAATTTTCTAATGATTATCCTTACATATAGAGCACTTGTATCTGGAATAAACAGATACACCCACACATTTTTTGCAAAGATGTGAAAAATCTGATTGCCAGATCATGTCAGAAGAGGGCAAAATATTGTATTTTCTGAGTCATTAAAACAAAAGCATATTAAATATTATAAGAGAAAAAAAGGAAATTATAATACATTTTACAAGTTGAACCATATTAAAGATAATAAGGAAAAGAAAAGCAACTTAGAATACACTTGAAAAGTAGGAATTGAAAGACTAAGTAATAACACAAGAAACACTAGCCTAGTTACCTGCCTGCAAAGGTTGTTTCATTATGAGAGTGTACTTCTCTTTGATTCAGAAGCTGGAATGTTAAAAATCCTACTCTGATTGAAGTTAGAGGTGTTTTGCCTTTGATTTCATTGGTAGCAAAAATGTACCTTGTGTAAAGCCAAAAGGGATCTGATTAAGATCTAGCTGACCAACATTCTGTGTTAAGTTTATCATCCAAAGGCAGTAACATTGTCAGTAATGAAAAACATCGCATATCCAGATAACCGAATAATCCCAAACTGCAAATTGAGGCTATAATGCAGGACTATTTAAATTTTAAACAAAGTGTTTTGGGATTTAGTTTTTAGAAAAAGAATTATGTACCTTCCTAACTTCCCTGTTGTTGGGCAGGAGGAAAGCTTTCTAAGTGGCTTTATGCCAATTTAGACAGCTCAGTGTTGAGAGAATCTATGAGAAGCAAGTTAATCCAGCTTTTTAGTTGTTTTATTATGTAATATCAACATAAAACAGCTGGATCAGGATTGAGCAGCTATTTAAAAACTACGGAAAATTGTTTATTAAGGATTTTTCTTCATTACTCCAGCTTTATGGTAACTTAAAGTCCTCTTGAAAATATCAAGGCAATTCAGGTTTAACGTGTTGCTTCATGCAAATACAGCCAGACAGCCAGAATCAAATACAAACGTCTAATACCTATTTAGTAAAACAGTGTCAATTTAAAAGAAAAAAAAGGGCTGCCATTAGTGCTTTCAATAAAAGATTTTTTTACCTTTTAAATACAGATGTTTTATTGCTTCTCCAAATACATCCTTATCTATGGGTTACTGTATCTTTTACATAGAAAGGTAATCAGAGATTATTCATTACAAATCAGGTGTATTTTCTAAAACAATATATGGAAGACACCTCAATCAAAACACAAGTTTTGGTTTGTTTATATTTTTCAAATTTTATAAATTAAATTAAAAAATTATTGAAAATATTTTGGAAAGAAAAATTATGTTTGTGTTTTCCTAAATGAACCATTGTTTGCTTTGAGAAAATTATTTTTCAACAAAATTTGTTCGTCGATGTTATTTGAAATTTAAATTGTATTTTACATGTATTAAACATTAATATCTTAAAAAACAAACACAATTTAAAGCTTTTGGTTTCATAAAAGCACATAGTTTTGTTCAACTTGAAATTTCTTTTCACCTTGTCAGTGTAAGAGAAATTTTTTTCCAAATGCAGCAATGATATTTTCCTTGATGTTATGGAACTGCTACTGCGCTAAACCCAAAACAAACAACATTACCCCCCCCTTCACCCCAACTTATCTGTACTTAAAAAGAAAAACTGAATCTAAACTTCGTTTCTGGCCCCAGGATCTATCAGCCCTCTGCATGCTGTATGCTGTTTAATATGTGTCAAATAAAAGGAGTACACAAGTCATTTCCGTAGCTTGTCGTATGTGCAACCTAATTTGATGTACATATAGTAGCAGAGTATCCTGTAGCAAGAAGAAAACTTTTGACCTTTCCTGCTTTTGGAGAATGCATAGAGTTGAGGATTCATCCAGATTGTTCTGGGTACAAATGACATGATGTATGGTGCTAGAAATATTCCTTACTGCGGCAATCAGGATGCTTTCATCAGTCAGTGGACACAGACTGACTGACCTTAACTAACCCAGTTGTTTAAGGGCAATATGTGACCCAAAAATGAACTTCTGTGGTATGAGAGGAACTAGTCTGCATGTGAAAAGGCTTGCTTTAGCTGTGTTCAGTTTCTGTTCAGAGGCTCAGGTTGGCTTTTATTTTATCTGCACCCATTCAATCGTTAATATGAATTATAGTCTAGTTCTAGAAGTAGGGAAAAACCTTCATCTATTTGGCTTGTAATAATTTGATTGTGGTTGGTATGTAAATCACCTACTACTACCACACTTAGATGGTCAACAATTCTTACGGAAAACAGAAGCATTCCAATTGCATCTGTTTGATGAAAAATAAGTGTTGCTCGGCAGAGGCTATTTCACCCATTCACCCATGATTAAAAACTTGCTGGTTAAAGATTTAAATGGGTTTAAGATTGGCATGGTGTCACCATTGTGCAAATCCTTTGTTAAATATTAAATAATAGAAAAATGTCTTAGGGTCACACAGTGTGTGATTTATGTGACAAAGCCCTTATGGGCTGTGTTTGTCAAAGGCAGCTCATAATTCTAAATTGTTTCGCTGAATAGCAGAGAATATTTTTGTTGTGGTGGTGGGTGGGAAAGATTTGTTTTCTCTCTATATTCAGTGTGGTGAGATTTCTCTCTGTCTTTAGACACCTTTCACATGAAGAAGCCAAGCCCTGGGGCTAAGCAAAAGAGATGGCGAGGATGGGTGCCCCTTCCCTGCATTAAGCCACTGCTGATAACGGCTTTTTGATATATGCATGGTTGGGGACTCAATTAGATTGTCAAATAAAAGTAATAAAAATATGTCATTTTTCTAAACATTTTTTTATGTGTATAACAGTCAGAAGCTGTTTAAAATCTGAAGACTGTAGGCCATGTGGACTTTTTGAAAGACTTGCATTTGTGTATAACTTCACATCATCTCAGAATTATTCTTCTGGGACTTTCTAAACAATTGTGTCTATATAAATCCCTACTGCTTTGTTAAAAAATATATATGTATATAAAAAGTAGGTAGTAATTTCCTTCCTCCACCCCCTCAAAAATATATATATAAGTTACAGCCAGAAATTATTGCTTGCATTCTGTACTCTAGGAAATACAAAGGCAAATTCAAAAAAGACCTTGTCTCCTTTCTTTCTCTAAAACACAATTTATTGCTTTAAATCATAAAAATAAAACAGTCAAATGTTGCATAAGAGACCCTCAGCAGAAATAAAAGAAAAGAAAAGGCAAAACTGAACTTCCCATAAACCCAAATCCCATACAGCACAGCTTTCTACAAGACCGTAATTAAATAATCCCTGAAGGACTTGTGGAGGAGGGGATAAGAATACATAAACTTTCCAATACGATGAAAGAAAAGACCCTGTTATATTACTGGATTTTATTTTTAAGAAGGAAAAAACTAAACCCAAAATACTTAAGGTGGTATACATGGGAAAACTATTCCATGCTGGGCAACTATCCATATAATTCAGTCTTGATACACAATAAAACAGAAATTAAAAGATGTCTTTGAAATTTGAAGTCTGCAAGTAGATCATGGCATTGTTTTAAAAAGTGCATATCTTCAGCATCAGACAAAGGCCTTCAGCTCTGCATCTGGACTGTTACTTCTGTTTCTAAGCATTTATTTAACATTTTTTTCCTCTAGTCTGAGATCTGAGATCTGAAATCTGAGATGAGATGGGAGAAACTTTCAGCAGAAGGTCTATTTTACAGGAGGTTCTTCACTAGATGAGAGCCTTCTTTGTTGAAACAGGAGAAGAGTCACATACCTGTGCGAGGCCATCCATGTAGACAGGCAAATAGGTAGAAAGAGTGACCAGGAAAGGTAAGGATTTCTTGCCATCATTTTACTTTGTCAAGTTAAGAAGCAAACTATCGGTATAACATTTTATTCTGAGATTTTTAAATTATCTTTTGTCATATTTCTTCAGGAGGGTTAAATTGTAGTGAAATGGTTTTCCTGAGACAGAAAAATACCTTGTTGGGAAAACATACCAAGCATCTCTCAGATTCTCGCAAACTAAAATGCTGATAGTGTCCTATCTGCTAAGCCTCAAACTATGGGCATCACTCCTCCTCACACCAGTGACACTGAAGTACCTGATTTTCTGTAAATAGTGGAAACCAATAGAACGTCTGGGATAGGCGAGGGTGTGTCAGAGGAAACCTAACAGGGCTAACACGGTAATCTCTGGGTTTTGGTAATTTTTAATGTTTAAGTTTAAGAATACCACTTATTTGTTTGAAACTAGCAGAGAATATGGAGTTCTGCTGTGGTTTTGCTTGCAAATATTTCCAGTAAGCACGTTTAGTAAAGGAAGAATTGATTATCAATTATGCACATGTCTAATGAGCAAAAAGTTGCTTTCTGGTGCTATTAGTCACTGTAAAATTGGAAAAGTTATCATATAAAAAATGAAACATGACTCTCCTGTTTATGACGACAGGAGAGATAGAGGTTTAGCTTTGTCTTTTGAGCATCACAATTTCATTAACATTTTGTATGTTTTCCATCTGGATTTAAAATTATGTTAAAAAATTAGCTTATGATTTAATTGACTGGCACTACCCAAATTTATAAGTTGATCAGTCAAAGGTGGAAAGTTGCAAAGGGACAACGACAATGCAAATCCATTATATTTAGATTTAGGGCCTCAAAATGCAAAGAAGCCTTTTCTTAATGGGAATACATTGAATTGAATTAGATTTGTCATAAAATGCCCAAACTTCCAACCTTCATAGGGGTGATTGATGGCCATCAGACATTTTGCCTTTCTGCCAAATCTCAAACCATGCAAGGGCTGGAGAAGTACAGGATTGAAGGTTTGGTGAAATCCAAGACGAGCTCTCAGACCATCAGTGGAAGAGTGGATTCTCTATGTTCTTCCTGTGGTCTGGTTCCCAGGCCCAATTCACCCAGCCTTGCTATCACGAGAAGTGTCTGCAGACACAAGGAACAGGAATAGTCTTATGGGTTCTCAAAAATTCAAGAAATCCTTTTCTTTGTTTAACCTTTCCTTTTCAACAGTGTGCAAAGCCTCAGTGAAATGTAGAGTGATCGTGAATGAGAGTTAGGAAGAAAAATTAATCAGAGAACAGTGAATATGGCCCCTCTTTCAGGATCTGAGCAATGGAAAAGTAAATGAACTCTTTGAAACTATTCTGACCTTAATAATTGAAGTTGCAGTAAATCCAAATCAGACTCTGTAGATAGTCTTGTTTTCTTCCTGATCCTTTAAACTGTGTTTGAATACCCCACGTATGCATGCAGCGGTTACAGTTTTACCCTCAGTTAAACTGGGTTTAATTCCAGGATTTTTAATTTAAAAGAAGTTGTTTCTGGAGGTATATTGGTGCAGCTGCCAGTGGAAAAAATCACACAGCAAATTGAGAAGCATGCTGAAAATAAGTATTTGCTCTGGTGTAACTGGGCTGCTTTGCTTAAGCACGATATTGTTATATTGCATGGAGTTTGGGCAGAAATGAAAATGAATACAATTCATCTCCAAATTAGATGCAGTACCATATGTGTTGTCAATTTATCAGTATACCAACAAAATTGAAGTGTTGAATGGAAGCGGTTTGGTGACTGTATGCGGCTGTAAGAGTCAGCAAATATTGCAGTTAGCTGACTCAGCCAACTGCTTCTTGACACATCTCTATCTTTACTATTATTGACACATCTCTAGTCATATGGAACTGATATTTAAATGTTACCCTACAGCCAGGCACACATAATGGCTACAGAATTCATGCTGCTGGGTAGGCTGGAAAATTTGTATTATGATACAATCTGTGTTTTTCCTCCCTGTAAGGTCTGAAAGAAATTGTAGTCAATCCTCCATTCTCACTGGCAGATTAATTTTAATGAATGGTCTAAAGTTGTGATAAAATACCTATTTTGCATTGCTTCATCATGGAGGTACCTATTTACTCCCACATTAGCATCTTCTACCTGGCTCTTGACTATGCTATTTTGGCAGGGGAAGGGAAGAGAAGAGAGGAAAATATAAAGGTTTTGTTCAATATTTCATTTCTTAACATTATGTTATGGTATAGCAGGCTATGTTACATGAGTCGATGAGAGCAAGAACCAGAGCAGTGCAATATAGTTTAAAACAAATAAATTAAAAAATCCCTATGGTGAAAGAGGTATGAAGAAGCCCATTACAAACTCAGACCAACTTGGCAACTTCCCTGTGCTGACATCTTTAAATATCCCCTCAGTCCCCTCCTCCTCTTCCTGACAAATGTAGAAGAAGCACAGGCATCTGGGGCCAGACAGATACCTCAAGATGTTAGATACCTAACTTTTTAGAATCTGATCTGCAACTCTCACTATTGTATTTCCTTTTCAAATTCATTTTATAGCAACCATGACTCCCTCAGAACCTGCTTACTTGCTTCATAAAGGCCACTTAGAGACACCGCGTAAGTCTAGTGACTCACCACAGTGCCTTTTCAAGGCAGAAAAATCATGACACACTGCTCGTATATATAACACAGTTCCACATTACTGATTTTAGATTTAATTTTCTTGGCTAGGACTGAGTTATTGAATGGACACCATGGGATGCCAAATGTACAGATTGCCTTGCAGCTCAAGAGTCTGTGAAGAATCCTGACTGAAGCTTCTACGACCACATGAACTTTTGGGGACCTGCCAAGCAATCCAAAGATGTTCATGGCAATATGTGAACATGCTGAAAATTGTACTGTGGGAAGAATCTGTTTTTTACTAAAAAGGCCAAAACATGCGCAACAATATACTTGGGGAAACCAGAACTGGAAATGATACTAGGTATGCATATTCGCAACTCAACAGAAAACTCTCTTTCCTGTGCCCTTCAGGTCTTTAACTGTTGTGCGCTAAGTTACCTGTATTTTAGACTTCAGCAAAAGGAAATTTTTCCTCCCTGCTCAGAATGTTACTTTGGAGTTAAAGAAAATGCATTCACCTAGTAAAGCACAGTGTATGTATAAAAAAGAACAGAATGTAGATAACCTTGCTAAAAGTGTAGCTAGGTGACAGAAAGGACACCGTGCTTGTTAAGGTATTCCCATACAAACTTTCATCTTCGGTAGATAGGAATTTTACTGGCTTTACAAATCTATGTGGAAATAAAGCCCAAGAAAAGGCACTAAGTTAATTAAAAAGTGGTGATTTTATTTGCAAAGTTACAGAACAAAGAGTCACAGCATTGAATCACATCAGCAATAACTTCTAAGAGATTTTTCTTTTTATTCCATACTCTTGAACGTAGTCTATATGATAAGACTGGGACTGGTCATCTACTTGTGTAAACCAGAGCAAAACCAATGTTAATGTGCACTGGTTGAAGGCAGGGCCCAAATCTGCAATTCTCAGCTTCTCTGATAATACTGAACTGACAAATAACATGTTGTTTTCCAGTACCATTATTTTTTTTCTGTAAACTATTGCAGGGGAAATATTTACATTAAGGTATTTAGTTTAATATCATGCTTTTAGTCTAGGTTAATGGAAATAGTGTGTTCCCTTACCTAAGTGTATATGTGACTTCTATGCTGATGAAATAAAGACACTTAAATGCACTAACTACAGGAGGGACTCTTGCACAGGTAGCTGAGATACAAGCTCTGCTACACAGATCAGCCAAAAGTTGCTCACACTTGATCAGCCACACTGTCAGGTTCTTGCTGTACAAGTGCTCTGTGAGGTGAGTGGAGATGAGACACTGCAGTAAAGAAGGGTGAAGCCCTCACCTCAAAAACCCCAGACTCAGGTCACAGGAAAAATTTAAGGACCAAAATCCAGATGTAGCATAAACAGTGGGAGTTGTTAATATCCATGTTATTCTTCAATTAAAAAATGTGCAGTAATAACTCTGTGGACATAAAAATTGATAATTTTGACCGTTCCCAACCCTCACATTTTAAAGGAGATTGGCAACTCCTGCATTGATTTTACTTTTTTTTTTTTTTTAGGTCAGTATGATATTAGGATCATGTTTTCAAACCTTGTTTTGCTATCATATGAGTACAAGATCGGAAATAATATCATTATATTAAAAACTAGGAAAATCTCCGATTCACAGGTAAAACTTAAAAGAACAAGGAAAAGACATAATACTGCCTCTGTTCTACCATGGTACTTTTCTGAAATCAGTCCATCTCTACCAGAAGCTGTATCTTCATATCTAGTAGTTTCTTGGTTTGCCTCTTTTTTTTTTTCCCCTGGTGTCATTGGGAACTGTGTTGAACATCACCAGCAACCAGAATGACTTGTATTTCTGACTGTATTAACCATAAATCTGCTTTTTTTTTGTCTAAATTCCATACCTACTCATTTTGTTTGCTGCTGTCTCATTTCTGTACTGCAAGAAACAACAAATTGTTTTCTGTGCACCTTTCACATACCACCCATGATTTTACAGAGCTATTTAAGATTCTTCTGCCTCATCTCTTTTATGAGTTGAAGAGTCCTAGTCTAGCTTTCAAGATACAGAAGTCTTTGATTTCCCTTGTCATTCTTCCCTGTTCACCCTTCCTTGTTCTTCTGAATGCTAAACATTCCAAGATCTATTAAAAAATACATGCATATTTTTATGTAATTTTTCCAAGACTGCACAAGACAGTTTTTGCTCAAACAATGGTGCATTAAGATAAACATTTTCATATTCATCAACGGTTGGATTTCTTTTTCATTTGTATAATTGAACATATCTAATTAGGTTTAAGAATACTGATCATGCACAGATCATGCTATAATTTGTAATGTAGCAGGACAACTGTTAGAAATAAGGATTGGACAAAAAAATAATAAAAACCACAATCCTTCAGGATTATGCAGATGAGATAAATTTTGAAAATCATGTTCAAGTGGAGTACAGGAGATACTCTAAAGAGTAAAGCAGATAGCCAAACAGAATAAGAAATTTGAAAAAGCAAGAAGTGATAATGCCAAAAGGACATGTGTGATGAACAAAATTCTGTGGTGTCATACATCAGTGTAAAAGCATGACTGTGATTTTGGTCAGCCTGTCTGAGGGAGATTATATCTCTGGTGTATGGAGGTAAAAGCCCCATTTTGTGTGCACTGATACAAACTTTACTTAAAGTAGTTTGTTCAGCTTTGTACACATCATTAGCAGGGGCATCCTGAATCATGGGGGGAATTCTGCTAGAGAAATTTAACAGTAAAGGAAACCAAAGGCTGTCTAAGACAGGAATAAATGGAGGTGGAAGAGAGATTAGCATGACAACCATCTACTAATTGCTGAAGATAATATTAATGCCCAGAAGAGAAAGAATAATTCAAGAGGGTTCAGACTTCTTGGCAATAGGATCCATTCAGTTGCACCATAATATAAGGCAAATCACCTGTGATAGTTACAAAGCAGGCTGGCCCAAACACCAGCAAATGTATTCTCAGGAACAATACTGCAGTGGCATGAAAATGAGTATTCCAGCTTTACCTTCTGTATTATTATCCACAGTCTGTCTCCTTCACATAAAAAATAAATAGGCTCCGTATCTCAGAACAAATGGATCCCAGATTTTTCACAAGGATTGAGGTAGTTCGCTGAAAAGCTCTCATTTCCCTTCCACGGAAAAAAGAATTGGAGGGTGCCCATGACGAACTGAGGTCCTCTTTATTTTCTGCCTGTTGTCATCTGAAGTAAATCATCTCAGTAGAGAAGCAAACTGGGAGTCTAATATTCTGTCTAGAATCAGTTTTCTACCTGGGCCTGATAAACTTACTCAGTCCTCCAGCATCCCCTCAGTGTCAGCTCTCAGGAGCCAACCAGAAAATTGCCTCCTTGACAGAAGGCAGCAATGTGCTACCAAAGTCTTCTCTATGGTGCCACTGACATGACTTTCATTTAAAAATGGTTCCTGAAGGTTGTGCCTCAATGTAGCTGAAGGTGGAAAGAGAGTTAACATTTAAATGACTATAACATTCTAGTTATATACAAACACCATCTAATGAAGCTTTTTCCGTTCCCTCCTGCCTACCAAGTTGTACCTTTTTTCTCTGCTGAGATATGTTATAGGTATTTTTACTAGAGGGAGAATTTTTTATGTCAGTAGCCAATCTAATCACCTCCTGCCTTGAATCTTCTCATAATCACCTTTTAGAATCCTATTCAGAACAAAACCCCACAGTGAGTCCTCATTCTTTTCCCCATATATCCACTCCTCACTATGTTTCCCTTTTGTAGCAGAGACACAGAGAAAAATGACAGCCATGGAGGCAGAGGGGTATCAACTGCTGTGGATAAATCAATCCATCACAAAAAAAAAAAACAATTCTGCCATGAAACTTAATCACTAAAGGTCATGTCGGGGAGTGAGGAACAGATTAAATTAGCATAGTATTAGATATGGAAAATGATTTCTGTCAAAATCATCTTTACCACAATTATAATATGTTAATTACGTATTTCATTAAGGAAGTTGATTATGGTTCACAGATGAAATCATGCAGACGAAGACACCTGGAAGGAAGCACTAGAGCCTGAAGCCTCTTCTCTCCCTCTCTCTCTCCCACACACACGCACATGCACGCACACACACACATGCAATTAGGTACACACACTCTTAGGAAGAAAAGCTTTTACTTCGAAGATTATTGAGGTGCAGCTGTGTCTGGTTAGGACACAAAGTCACAGGAATAAAGGAAAGCGTGGTAGGGTGCACCCATTTTTCTTCTATCAGTACTTAGAATGAACTGTTTGTTTTAAGACTGTAACATCCTCTGCCTCTGGTGACATATTGGTGGCATCTAGTACTGTGGGTAAAGGACTTCAGCACTGACTAATGAGATGGTAGCTGGGTGTTTTTTATACGGAAGAGACCATTTGGCAAATTTTAGCCGAGCTATTTGAAAGAGATATCATCAACCATATGAATGTCATACAATACCTTGCCCTTAGAAGTGGTTGCAATTAATTTACAGTGAGTTTAGGAACTTGGGTACTGTGAAAAACTTACATCAATGAGCAACTACTTATACAGTTTCTTAGTCTTCCTTTCCAAATAATTGTCTGAATTGTTTGCTCTATTTAGTGAATAGAGCAAGATCTTTAGTGATTTGGAAACACAGCCTCCTTGTTTTGGCTAGAAACAATGCTGAGTCTCATATCCCATAAACACTGAGAGATGCAGACAGGAATTTTCACATGTGTATGAGTCTGCATGTGTTTGTGTATGTGGTCTGTGTGTAAGTACAAGGGAGCAAGGAGTTGTAGCCTACATAAGAAAGGGCTAATTTTATTCAAGCCTGACTGAAGGAGCAGCAGAAGTGGAATAAATGGGGTACTCAGTAGAAGGAAGAGAGTAGATAATGTGTATCCCTCCAAAAAAAGGTCCTAC
>VWPU01007959.1:175458-225458 GCA_013398955.1 Callaeas wilsoni | reverse complement strand
TATTCAAAAATATAATACTGCCCCTTCAAATCAATAAATAAAGACAAGCATTTCATACACTAATGCATATATCTATGACCATTATAAATTAGTTGCTTGCCAGAAAATACACTTCTTAGCACAAGTGCCATTATTTAAAGTTGTCTGTTTAATGCACACTTAGTATATTTTCTCATCCAAAGCTGCACTGCATAATTAGACAACATCCATTCTTAAAAACTAAAGTAGATGCCAAAAATGTAATACATAAAGCATGACGTATTACAAATTTACATCTTCAAAAGTTATGTGTGGTTTCAGACAGAAAAAAATTGCAAAAAGATCACTATATTATAATGGCCCGGGTTTCATCTTAGCTTGCTCCATCTGTCGACTGGCAGTAATGTAAGTTATAATGCACCCATTCTTATTCAACTTCAGTGAATGGGTATTTTCCAGGGTAGTTCTATTAAGTGGACAACTAGATAGGTGTCTTAATAGTTTGCTGAATTATGGTTGTTTAAGTCTTGGTTAGATCAATGGGTTGATTGCTGGTTCATTTCCCAGAAGACATTTATTGTCTTCTAAGGTGAACTCGGATTTCTGTCTGTATTCCCAGCATGGATGGGTTTCTGGCAACCTATTGGTCATATACAGCATACTCTTACCTTTTCCTGTTAGGGCCCCTTGGGACCACTCTCTTACCCCCATCCTGCCAAGATGAGTGAGGGTGTCTGTCTCCTTCTGCCCTCCTTCAGGCAGTATGGAGCAGCCAGGCTGGTGCCAGTTGCCCTGGTGTGAGAGCTGTGACAGCTGCCTGGGTGAGAATTGTTCCCTCATTGTCCTTCTCTGCAACAGCACACAACCGGTCAGTCAGAAAGAGAAGGAAAGTGGGTGCCTGCTGAGGGATGTGGGGGCTCTAGTGACAAAGGACATGAGAAAGGCGCAACAGCTTGATGCTTTCTTTGCCTGAGTTCATTGGCAGGGTCCACTCTCAGGCCTCCCAAGTACGTGTGGCTGGCAACAGGGTCTGGTAGAGTGAGGTACAACCCATGGCCAAAGTAGATTAGACTGTGAACCAGTTTTGTGGACTGGGAAAGTAGAAAGCAATGAGTGCAACTGGGCATCTGATGTTCCTGAGGGAGCAGGCCAGTCTTACTGTGGGAGAGCTCTCTGTCCTTTTCAAAGAGTGGAGAGCAGTGAAACGGAGAAAGTTCTGGGAAACTACAAGTCAGTCAGACTAATGAGAACACTTAGAGAGATCATGGATCAAAGCTGCAAGCACCCATTGCCAAGTGTACAAAGAACAGAACAGTGAAACAGCATGCTGGGATTTACCAAAGGCAAATTGTGCCTGAAAACCGGCATAACAACATTAAGATGACTGGCTTGGTAGATGATAAAGGGAATGCAGTGCATGTCATCCACCTTAAGTTAAGCATGGTCCTTTGCACCGTCTCCATAGTGCCACTGTAGATAATTGGAAAGATCTAGACTTGCATGGTGGGTAAAACCTGTGTAGACTGTATAGCCTTAAAAAACAATGATCAGTGCTTTGAAGACAAGTGGTGAATGGTTACTGGTGGCATTCTTCAGGGATGGATACTGAGGCCTGTGTTCTTTATTGTCTTCACTAACAATCTGAGTGACGGAGTGAGGTGGGATGAACCTTTTGTCAAGATTCTGGATGACACAAAAGTGGGGATGAGGTGGGGGATTGTGGTGGTGGAAGCTGCCAGTGGGGGCTAGGAGCAGGACTGCCAGTTAGAGGGACCTCCACAGGTTGCAGAAAGGGACTGACAGAAACCTCAAGAAGTTCAAAAAAAGCAAATGCAAAGCCTTGCATCAAGGATGTAAAAACTGCAGTGGTACAGGAGAGTGAGAGACTGGCCAGAGGACTTCCAAAAAGGCAAGTGGGAATCCTAGTGGACAAGTTCAGTGTGAATAAGAGAGGTGGGGGCAAGCAGCAATAGGATGAGTGTAGCCAGCAGGTCAAGTGAAGTTGTTATTTCCTGCTGTTCAACCCTCGAGATATCCCATCCAAGTAGTGCCCAATTCTGGGACTTTGTTGCACAAAAAAGACGTAGACAATTTGGAGCAAGTCTGGCAGACAACCACTAGGCTGGTCAGGTCACATGAGGAGAGGCTGAGTGAATGGTGCCTGACTGGAGGATGAATCTATTTGATAACTTTACTACCTGTTGAAGGCTATAGAGGAGAGGGAGCTACACTGCTCCCAGTGCAAGAACTGGAGGCAATGGAATCAAGCAGCAGCAATAAAAATTCCAGTGAGACACACAGTAAAAACTCTTCATGGTGAGAGTGATCAAGCACTGTACTGGTTTGCCCATCTCCATCCTTGAAGGCATTCAGAACTTGACTAGACAACACCCTGGGAAACCTAGACCTAGCTCTGAAGTTGGTCATGCTTTGGGCAAGAAGGTGAACTAGATAACCTCCATAGATTCTTACTTGTACTGAGATTCTGATTGCTTATTATGGTTACTTCAGGCACTACTATTCAAGAGGAATAAACTCCCTGACTCCCGCCCTGTTTCCTTTTTTCCCATTTCTTCTATGGTCAGTGGCATTTTGGCTCTGCTTCTTGCCTCACCTGGCAGCCAGCTTGTGCCTCTCAGCAGCTTTTGCACGATGCCACAGGAGAGCAAAGGCTAGTGGGCCGTAGAAGCTGGCCAGCATGCCAGGAGTCTTTGTGCTTCTGCCTGTTAATCACAAGGTGCTACTGAGGTGTGCGAGCTGGCCAGCGTGCCAAGAGCCTGTGCATCAGGCACACAAAGAGAAATGAGCTAGCAGCAGGCAGCAGCAGATTGCAGAGATGTGTCCCAGTGCTGACAGGGGCAAGGCCTGAACCACCCATGGCAATCAGTGCAGTCAAATCAGATGCAGCAGCAACCAGTTAGCCCAGAGCTTGTTGTCTCACCTTCCTTCTGGCCTGGTCTCCCCCTCCATACCCCGTCTCATAGGCACCTTCATTTTTACTGGGAGGGGAATGAGAATCGCATAGTGTTATATTGAATTATTATATGTTATATTATAATAATTGTATTTATTGTATAGATTATATATACTATACTATATTATATTAGTTATATTATGTTACATTACATCATATTATGTGTTGCTTTTGAGTCGCTTTCCCAGTCTGGAAGTTTCCATGCTGCCACCAAATTTTGCTCTCTGCAGGTGTCCATCCAGCCTGTGAGATAGCTGAAGAAGTTATCAAGGCTCACACTCTCCTCTCTCTTCCCTCTGATGCAGTGCAAGAGATTTCAGTAAGCGTCTGAAATTGGAAGTGAGTATCCCAGCTTCAGGAGAACCAGGAATGGGGTCAGACAAGAAGCTATCTCTTGGTAACCTACTCTTTGCTCTAGCAGAGACCCTTACACTGGGGGAGAGCAGCGTGGAAAGGTAGAGCTGGGTGCACAGCATCTCATACTTAAGGACAGATACCTGCTCGTATCTGAGGCAGAGGGATCTCTGTCATGGTATATTCACCCTGGTAAATCAGTGTGGCGCTGATTTGTAAATGGTTGGTCTCATTTACTGCATTCCTGTCTGCAAACTGAGCTTGTGCTAAGCTGCTGGAGCCCAGCCTCACTTTTCTCCAGCCGCTTACTTCCAAAAAATTATTGACATTGCCTCCAGTCCTTGGATGCTAGTGGTATTTTTGTTTTATGTCTTTCCTAACAAGTTGACACAACTTAACAATGTTGGTCTTGTCACCAGATTATTCTTCTAAATGAGACAGTTATTCACAGTGAGTCATTGAATATTTTACAACATGGTTACAGTAGCTGCTCCGACAGGTACCTGTGTATAGATGAGAGTGTATGTACTGTCACAGCACTGTCACATAGGAGATGTTTGCTCTACCTTTATTTATACAAACCACTCACCCCCTCCTCTCCCTTACTCACAGGCTGCCCTTTAATTCTCATGGCACCATCTTTCCACCTTGTTACTCAGGTGGATGCACAGAGATGGCCCTACTGCTGCTGTCTCTCTTGTGTTTTATCGGGTGTTTTGGGAAAATATTTTTTATTAATATTGTGCAACTGGAGATGTGACCTGTAGTCAGTTTATTTCCTGGCAGACCAGTGAGCTTTGGAGAAGGGATTCTTTCCTTGAGGTGGGGATGGCTCTGGAAACAAAGTTCTTTCAATTTTTCCCTTTACATGGTCCTGCTCGATTTATTTTTCTGCTTCTTTGAAAGGACTTCATGGCCAAGAATGACCAGAATATCTGCCCATTTGCTTATAAAACCACTCTGTGGGTATCTGAAAAGAAAGACCTTCCCCCCACCTGTAAGCATCCCCAGGGAATGAGTGTGTGCGTATGCGTGTGTGTGAGTGCCTGTGTGTGTGTGTAACTCTTCAGTAACTCCCTGGTTTGCCCAGGGTTTAAGGAATAAGAGCCCAAGTGAAACTCACCCCAGATTTTTGATACTTGTTTGTGATCAGAAAGCATTACGTGGCAGGACATCAGAACTGAACCATTTGCCTTCTTTGCAAGATGTTTTCTCTCCTTTTTAATGTCTGTGATAAAACCTGCTTCTCAGAAATTGCGCCACTCTAATTAATTCACATTTTAAATGTACTTTGAGGTTCACAGGCACATGTGCTACTTGAGTATAAACTATGCTTGTAAAAATTTGTAATTTCTTTGCAATGTTTGGGGGTTTTTTTTCCTCCTTTTTTTTTTTTTGCCTTGAAAAATAATTGTCCTAGAACTAGTTAAATAGCAAGAGGGTCTGAGCAACAGCTGAAGGGCCTCTATTCTCTGTCATTTTGCACCTTGCACCTTGTCAGCAACACCTGTAAAGAGCTGGTGTAAAATGGCAGCATGCAGCTCTGCTAGTACTTTACGCTCCTTTTGCACTGAGTGAACAGACTACACAAGGTGCAAGGCCCAAAGGCCTGTGTTTCTGCCCATTTGGGATATGCTCTTTGCATCAAATCTTGAGATTTCTTCCTTTTATTAAAGTAAACCCAAAGGGGTCCCCTAGAGGCATAGCCAATATTCACTCCTTGTGGGCACACAAATCCAGGATTAGCCTGTGGCTGTTCCCAGGGAAAGTGTTTGCTAGTGAAGTCTGAGCTTGTGTTAGGCAGGTACTGTAATGTAGAAAACCTGCTCTGAGTGTTTATTCATCTGAATTAGATGCCTCTGGAATGCATATTTGTGTACTCCCAGAGTTTAAAACTCCATCGTGCTTGCATCCTTAAATATGCTGTTTATCTGAAACTGATTTTTCTTTCACATTACTGTGAATCCTCCCACAAGTCAGGAGGATCTGACACTGAAACTATTCTCTGCTGATTTCTCCCAGCTAACACACAGAGGCACTGTGGATGGGAGACCTTCCAAATTGCCAGTTCCCTAAAACTGTAACATTTTGGAGTTTTTTAAATGCCACAGTTTCACTTTCACTAGGCAAAGCAGAGGAGAAGACTGGTGCAGGAATAGTTATTAAAGCTAGATCTGAAATTATTCCAAGTCTGTGAATCTGCTCCTTTGCAGGAAGACAGTGCTGAATTCCTAGGAGATTCCATAACTCGCTTCCTTGCAGAGGTCCGCTAATGGTAAATTGAAGCATACCGAATGCCCGCCACCAAAACTCACCCGAATTCCAATGTTTACACCTGATTTTTAATCCAAATCCAGATTTAAAGAAGATGAAGGAGGTCTTTCCATGTACAAAAATATCCTTAGATGGCTAAAAATAATCCAAAAGCACTTGAATAAATTCTCATTAATAAACTAAAATTTATCGTCTGGCTTTTCTGACACTCTAATGATGAAAGATGCAAGGTGCAGCTATTACAGATAGATGTCTGTCATAAATAAGAGAATTTATTAATATTACTATTCATGTGTCTTACACCTAGAGGGTCTAATGGAGGTAAGAGTCCCACTCCTTGTGCATGCAGTCAGACACTGCAGTTTGCCACATAAGTAGAGAATAAAGGCAAATCGACAGGACCAGAAAGAAAAAAAAAGGCAAGGCACACAACAGGATCAATCTTGGGCTTTTTCCGAGGAACTTTTCAGAGAAACCTGAATTATCCTTGCTTTTCTAAGGAAGATTGAGAGCCTACCTCTTCTATCTTATTGAAAACCTCAGCCTGACAGACTTCTCTGAGGCCATACGGGAAGCCCATGGACAGGGGCAAAACATGTCCAGGCACAGCAGTGCAATGCAAATCTCTAGAATGCTTTTGCACAGAAATAGCTTTTCTTCATACAAAGAACTGTGTTTGGGCTCATGTCTAGCTTAGATTAAAGAGCAGTGGATAAACATCTATCTTTCTTACCACCACAACCATGAATTTTAAGGGTTAGTCATCCCCGAGACCTGGAATGGCTCATTCACGTGAGACAGAAATATTTCATTCAGCCTTGCACTCCTGGAAGGCTGACACTCCTGGGCAATGAAGCTCCTTTTTTACCTTTCTTTGCTTTCTCAGTGAGTGATCTTGACGGCATTTTCACCAAAACAGAGATGCAATATCTCACAAAGTGGTGCACTGCATGCTTCTGCCGGCATTCATTGGCTGTGCCTCGTGTGTAGGGCAAAGGCTTAGCCTCTAAGATTTGTTGGCAGCCTCCTGCTCTTTGTTCTTCAGAATGTGAAAATAGTGTAAATAGCAGCATCTGCAATTGCTCCTGCTGCTCTGACTGCCAGCCAAGTCAGATCCCCCTCCCCTCGGAGAGCAGTCCACATGCTGCACACAGAACTGGACCGGGGAGGAATTATATGCGGTGAGAGTGCAGCCTCAGGAGTGCTGTGAAGAATACGGGCCATCAGACAGGAAGGCAGATAGACTGCCTCCGAGTTCGGCTATTCCCAAATGAAATTTAAAAAAAATCACTTCCCCACATCATGAGTCTTATATATTTTTTTAGGATTTTTGTGTCTAAATCTATCTTGCTACCAAAAATGTCTTAAATAAAGGGAGAGAATAATTCACTCACTGTTTCTCTTGTGCAAGGAGAGCTCTGTTCCAAGAGCAACCAACCTTTCTGTCATGATCCTATACCTTCCTGTACAGATTCTTACACTGAACCCATCATGACACTTTGGAGATTTCAGCAGCTTGGCTCAGGTTCACTGTTTTTCTGTTTATATAGTGGTTTTAAGCAAATTTAAATGTGCATGTGGAAATGAAGTTTTAGAAACACTGAAAAATGATTAGTGCTTTTTTTCCACCGTATACATACACATGCATACGTGCATACTAGACACTGTATATATCTGTCACAATAGATTTTTTTTCCTCTCCAGCTCAGGTTGAAAAGAGACTTAAGTCCTTTTTGATGTGAAAGGCATTCAAAAACACCTGTTTGTCCATTTGAAATCTTCAAAAGAAGTGGAACAGTGTGTAGGCAGAGAGAGACGTTCATTTACGGTCTGCAACAAGGGAAGCTGGCAAAGAGCCCTGGAGTGAAACGCATGTCCCAGAGAGATGCTGTTGATGGAAGGGTTCGGCAAGCTTCTTTCTAGCCAGCCCTATCAGACAGTGCCACCCCAAAAGCAAACTCTTATCATGCAAAAAACGGCATGTCAAGGTCAGTGATATAAATGAATTGTCAAAGTATCTCATAAGCAGGCAGCTGGCTAGACTCGTTGTCAGCTGATGGCAAGATTAAAGCCTTAAATTTTGTAAAAGGATTCAAGTTCTTGGCTACACAGCAGTTGTCCTGAGCTGATGCTCTATCATGAGGTTCTTATTTTGCAAGCAAAAAGTTCTTATTTTTAAGGAAGACATTAGCTATCTTTTAAAACTTTGTTTCCAACCTCACCTCCTTTCTCTCTTAATATAATCTTTCGATTCTAAACCAGCAGCATAGCAGCCACAGTCTAATCTATCTTCAGAGACCTGAGCTTCATTGTGAGCCCACCTTAACACCAAGATTCACAGCTTTCAACTACATTACTCTCCTGTATTTATTTTTTTGCTTGCATCATTCCAACACATGCCAACCTCTAGCACATAAAATGCTTGGCTCAGAGGAATAGACGTATACAGCTGCACTGTAATTGTATGAAAAAAAGCACGCTAATAACTCTTCAGTGCATTCGAAAACTCTGCTCATTGCAGAAGTCTGGGCAGATTGGCACATGGTGCAGAGGCATAGATTACACAGTGCTTAATGACTAAAACTGGAGTGCTAATATAGCCCAAATACACTCACTTTACATTCAAGAGAATTAGACCTTTTCTCTTCTTCACAACAAGTGGATTTTAACCCAACAACACTAGAATATTTGAGGAAAGCCAAGTGTGCACTATGTAAACACAGGGGACTGCAGTGGGAACCCAAACCTAAGAGCTATGTTCTTTTAGCAAGAGGGAAGAACCACCCTATGGGAGAAATGGCCAATAAAAACAGCTCAGATTTTTAATGCCAATCACTCATGCATGAGTTACAGACCACTCGTTCCTTGTAGAAATTATCTACCCAGTAGTTTTGAACAGTGACTCCATTTTCAGGAAATTGTGAACTGCTCTTTGGAGAAAAAAAAAAAAAAAGGAGGAAAATGCATTAAAACGATAGTTTCTTTCAAATTATCCTAAGTGTCTTCCTGTGTGCAGTTTGAAGATAGCTTTTCAATGTTAAATCTGCACAGACTATGCTATAAGATTTTCTCTGGTTTACATGAGTGAAAAACTGAAAATCATATTGAAAAGCAGTGCTCTTATTTGTACAAAGATTATCACATTTGCAGTACAGATCTAAGATTCACAAAGGCAGGCAGAATGGCACATGCTGTGAGCATACCACTCCGGCTTAAAAGCTTTAATTCAGGAAAGTTGCTCTATTGAGGAAAAAGGAATGTAAGCACCTCCCTAACAAGGAGTGTTTAAACTGCTTTCCTAAATATGGATAGATTGGAGCATGCACTTAAGTGGTTTCCCACACCAAGGGATTGCACCCCCAACAATTATACGAATTAATTTTGAATCTAATTTAGGGAAACGGGACTGTGCCCACTCCTCCTCTGGATATGCACTCCTCTTTCAGCCACACATGGACATTTGACATGAGCTGTGCATTCAGTGGCCATTCAACCCCCTGAAGGACCAGGCTGGGAGCAGGCGCTGCATGGGCTGATAACCTGGATGCAGCTGCCGCACACCATAAATGCACTGGCATGGCCAGAAAGATCAGTAAGCCATAACCTACCCTGCAGACTGCAGGGGGATGAGCCAGGGAAGGCTTTTGAAGAAATACATAACAGCCCTTCTGGAGCTGTAACCGTAGCCTCTGTTTTTCCCATATGCTGGCAAGTTGGAGATACAGAGGAAGCCTTTTTGTCCAAGGCTTACTAAGGGAAAGAGGACCTACAGTCATGGAGACAACCAAGGTGGCTCTATCTTCTGTGGAGAACCTTGTCTTTAGCTGGCCTGAAGCTGGGGCAGTGCAGACACACTGGTTGCACTCAAGGATGTTAACCACAACAGAGGATCAAATAAGTTACATATATGCAATGAAAAACAGAGTACACAAGTAAAAAGGAAAAGAAGGAATATATATATATACACATACACACACAAAGATTCAAAGCATTTTTTGTACCTATAGACTATAAACACATTGGCTGAGAATATATTTTCCTGTAGCTTTTGGATTTCTCTAACATTTTCAAACATTTAGGGCACAGTCTGGAAACCAAGCTGACAGACACCACCCTTGAGCGATACTGGTTTGCCACTGACCTCGTGCACCAGTCAAAAAGAATAGCCTGCTCCATCTTTTACCCTGGCACGTGACTTCAGAAAAATCAAACAAGCGTTTCTCATTACACTTATTAAATTTGAGTATAGCTTGTTATTAATTGACTGAGGTAAAACAAAACCCTCTCACTGTAAAACATAATTATTTAAGCTAAAGTGCTGATGACTTAAAATGCCATGTTATAGCATATAATCTATGCTGAAATGAAGGATAGAAACACCTCCTTTTGGCCTAATTGCACTGAATTCAGTGCATTTGTTATGACTAGAAAAGCGAGACTTGAGAGGAATGCTGGATATGGCTGCTGTGTTTTATCAGCCACCAGATGCCAAGGCTTCCCCTACCCCTATGAAAACAGGCCATCAATGAGCTACAGCAACAGAGAAAGCCTTTCAGGTCCATGCCTATGACTAATAAAAGAGCAAATCAAAGCATTTACCTCTTATGTAGGAGCAGCACAGTAAGAGATGCTTTACATATGTTCCCAAAGATGTCTGTAGCTGGGTAGGTTTCTTGCTGTATGTTTCTTTCTCAAGCAGTTTCCAGTTTCCTGGTGTACTTTAATTTGGAGGGGGAAAGGGCTTACTATTAATAAATAATGCATCTATCATACTTGTATCTTAGATTTATGAAGTGACTTTGCTTCACCAAAGAGCATTGCAAATGACTGGCTAGTTCATCCCTTCTGACTTTTTGCCACAGAAGAGAAAGCTGGTTCAAATAGTCCAGAAATATGTCAGAGGAGGAGGGAGCTGATTGTGACACTGTCATCCCCTCCTTTGCCTGTATCTCGAAGCATGGCTGTGTGTGTGAATTCTGCCTGACTGGAAGTCCACTGAGATTTGGGGCTGAGAAGGAGCTCAAGTAAAATGTGAGTTCTGGGCAGTCACGAACCCAGGAGAAGCAACATTATATGTGGCACAAATGTCTGATAAATCCATATGGGAATAGGCATGGAAGCAATGACTTGGCTTAATCAATAGCAGCTGCTAGATTCACTTTTATGCTATTGTATCTCATGAGGGCATGAGGTGTTTTGGTGTGTAATGGGCCTTACAGGATCTGTGGCAAGCAGTGTTGTTTGGGGCAACATTGTAAAGGGTCTCAGCCCTTCTTCAAATGCATCAAAAATTTGTGGGGTTTTGCTGGAGTCTCCTAATATTGGTATCATAAATTTTTGTGGCTAAGGTGAAGGTTCCCAAGGTTAAATCACCAATGACTAATGATGAGCATTGTGCAGCCTCACCTTTACGCACCTTCTTTGCAAGGCAGAGTTAAACCCCTAAATTATGCATTTAGGCTTCCCTTCAAAATCAGAAAAGTCTGCTGCCTGAGAGTGCCTCTTCACAGGCTGACATGCTGAGCCAGGAACCAGTTGGAAATGGTTTATCCGGTTACTCTGTAAGGATTAATTATCATGGGGACTAGTCCCCAGGTCTCCTTTATATCCTGCCAAATGCTTTAACCAAGGGTTAGAGAGTCACTGACATTTTTTCCCCCTGCTTTGTTTATTCAGTGCCCTTTTCCCCCTCTGTTGGTGGTGAATACCACCTCCCCAGTCAGGCCTCCTCTGCAGGAGGGTATTTGAGCTGGACTCAGCCCCGTGACAGAGTGTGGGTCCATGAGTATGTGCTCCAACCCCCAAGCTGGTGGACAGACCTTCGCTTGTAGGAGATGTGGCTGAGGGAGGGGGAGGAGAAACAGCTCCTGTTTCCAGGAGGCTCTGAATGGAGACACATACATTAGGCATGCACTGAAACAGTAAAACATTTCCGTAGAAGCTATTTATCATAGCATGAAGACATGCCCTAACAAAAACTCACTTGCAGAAAGCTGGTAGAGTCTTGCTTTGCACAAATGTTCATGCCCCTTTCCTTCTTTATGTTCTGCAGGGTACAGAAAGGTATAGCCAGAAAGGACATCAAGAACTTTTGGGGTATTTTTTCCTGACTTGACATTGCCCCACACAGATTATTTTCTTTTTTCTGCTCCTTCTGTGTTAAAGACACGGGTACTTGCCTTTCCAATGCTGCTCTTGGCATTGAAAGAGGATTACTCTGGTGGATCCTGCTTGTGACAGAATAGAGCTTGACAAAAAACAAAGAAATGGCATCCTAAGCAAAGGGGATTTCACTGTGAGCATGTGCCTGTACTGACAATATTCACTGTCCAATCCCTCACCAATCCACCTCATTCACTTATATTGCACAAAACACAGTGTCTCATTTTAATCCTAAAGGTATGTAACCCACATCTTCTATGAAACTTCTGTTTGCATTCAGGAAAAGGCAAAATTCCAGCAGAATGTATTGATATGGATACCATGGACCTATATACGCACCCCTTCCATAACACAGGTTTTCCAGGCACCTATTTACTAGCCTACATTGGGACCCAGATCAGTTGCTGTAGGTGCAGCATAAACTCAGAGAAGAGCACTTCTTCCTCAGTGGAGCTTGGATCTGTGCTCACCACCACTCTACAGGCTCTGTGGAGCTCCAGGCTGGAGCTGGCCTTATGGAGGGCTGAGGGAAGTGCTAGGGAATGAGGGACACGAGCATGATAACAAGTAAATCATCTGTGCAATGTATGACCTACGAGTTCAGCTGAAACCAGCTATCCTTTCTGCCCAGAGCAACTGCTTCCTCCCCAGCAACAGATCTTCTTTCAGCATAGACCTCTTCAAATGCTGGCAGCATTGACGCTGAGGCTCAAGAACACCTGGGCACATTCGTGATAGGACAGCGCTATTAGATCTGTCACAGTAATGCCTGCTGCCTCCAGAACGCTCACGTGTCAGCACCAAAATGACACTGTCCTCTCTCCTTATTTTTTTTCCTTTTTTCTTCCTTTTTGGTAGAGGAAGATCATCCAGAATCAACCCAGTAAAAAGAATTGTCATAAAATCTCACACCATTGACTTGTAAATGGAATTGAATCTGTGGAGTCTACATAATGATCCTATCAAAAAGGGAAAGAGCTATCACATTCATATAACAGATGAGATATGAAATGACTACTATGGCAGATGAGCACCCCAGAGGTATTTTGCTTTATTCTACTCACTGCGTTTATATCTCCAGTTTCTCTAATTTTAGTTATTTTTTTCCTCAGGTCTCAAGACAAGAACAAAAAGACTTTCTTTTCTTTCTTTTTTCCTTTTTTCCTTTTTTTTTTTAACAAATAACCTCATACAGAAGTCAATAATATAAATACTTATGTTTCCAAGGTCAGTGCTGGGGCTTTATTAAAACTGATTTTTCACAATGCATTTCTCTGCCGTTGCTTCTGCTGTTGCTGCTAGAAACCTTCCAGTCATTTCCCTTTCCCTATAACCGTCATTTGGGTTGCTGAGAAGTTAAAGTACTTGCAGAAGACAGGGGCCAAGTAATGACAGGCTCACCTTCCTCACTAAGGAAATTGCCCTGCTTAGGAAAATCAGATGCAAAGCCCTCCTCCCTTCCCTTCTAACCCTCACACATTCCTTTACATCTCTTACCTCCATCCCTTTCCCCCTTCTCCCCCGACCCCCTCTGTTCAGACTTTTGATTAGTGACTACTTAAAATAATCAGAACAGCCACTTAACTGGGAGTCTCACACTTGCACCTGAAGCTAAAACACAGTGTCATAAAAATGAAAAGTCATCAGAATCGCAAAGACTGCCGTTTGCATGCAGCTGCCAGAAGAATATATTCATACAGCAGTGATTGTGCAGTGCCGCTGTTAGTCAGCACGGGCTGGATTAGTACACAGACCCTTCTATCACTGCCCTCCAGGGATTCACACCCTGGGTTTAATTAGGGTTTGTGCCTGGTTCTACTTCAGAGAGATGCTGAGTTAAGTGCAGCCCCAGTGTATTGTGCTGGACGACCTCGGTCTATACGGAACATACTCCTGCTGTGGCATACACAACACACATGCAAACCCCCCACACACATGCTCCTACCCCTTTTTTATACATTATTGCCAATATTACATCGCACAAGCTGGAGGGTACTACTTAAACCATGTGTTTTGTACTTATTAAACACTGCTGGCCACAGGGAATGAAATGAGCCACGGCCCATTCGTAGGAAGTGTTGCTGTGGCACTCTTTAATTGTATAGAACAATATCAGCCAATGTGATGTAATGAAGATCTATGGAGAAAACCAGCCTTTTCCCTTGAAGACAATGCCAGTGTTTTTAAATTTTTATTTCATTCACTGACAGGTTGAGATATGAAAAGCACGATGTGATCCTCCCCCATATTCTACATACCATATAAGCCGCCCTATAACCATGTATATTTTCTAGGAGCATGTTATCAGTAAACATGGTAAAGACTGGAGAGCAAACAAAGAGAACAAGACTCTGAGAGTTAAAACTGTTGCTAAATCAATCCTTCATGTCTCTTTCCCTTTACAAAAAGCAAGGGAAATTTCCCATACTGTGCCCAGAGCATAGATAACAACCTTTGAATTACAGAGTAGTACTGAAAGTGTAGCACATCTAACCTTACTCTTATTTAAAGTTTTTTATTCTCTGTCATTGTTTTGGTTTAAAAGGCCTTCAAGGAAAGTTCTGAAATGTGTATTAGCTACCTGAAAGAGCAGTTGTCTCCTATATGAATAAATATTTAGAAACTATCCCAAAGTCTCTTGTTGTCAGTGGAAAAAATTCCATAGATTTCAGTGAGCTTGGCTAACACCTTTAGGCAGTTGTCTAAAAGGAACAGTTTTGCTAACTTTATATCTATATCTTCTTCCTAGATTGAATAAAAATAGAGACAAATTAGGAAAGCTGTGCCAAATCAGAACAAGTAGAGTGACTTGTGTTATGGTAACTTGCTTCCCTTGTGCTGGCTTTGTCTCATTTTCCTTGGTGTTTTCTTACAGTGGGTAAGCGGGATGTAGGCTTTGTGCACGGCAGTGCTGCACAGAAGAGCACAGCACAGCAGCAAACTGGAGAGAGAAAACAGAAAAAATGCCGGCCACCAAGAACAGCATTGAGCATGGGGTTGTTATGAAGGGTAGCCTACATGGATTTTACTGATTTAGTCACATAGAAAAATTTTCCACCTTTGTCCCCTTTTTTGTTTTGACCACTATTACCTGCATGATTTTGTTGAATCTCTTTTCAGTGATTTCCTTGTTACTTGTGTCCCTGTGTGAGCCTTGTTCAAGAGAAACACAGAGGAAAGCAGAAAAATGGCAGATTTGAGAGGATGTGAGGGAGGGAAAAGGCTAGAAGGGAAGAAGGTATGAGATGATCAAGTACAACCAAGGAAAAAGCATGAAAATGTTTGCTTGCTTATAAGCAAGATCCAAGAATTCCACAAATCACAAATAGGAAGTTTGACTATGAGGCTAAAGCTAAACACAAATCCAGTTACAGATTGGGCAGAAAAATCTTAAAGATCTCCACTCCCGCAAAGGTTGAGAAGATCACTCTGAAGTCTGAGCAAGCAGCCTGAAAAGAAGAATAATGAGGCAGAAAGGAAGCACAGCACACCTTGTTTAAAGAAGGAATGAGGTTTAAAATCCTGTTTTGAATTTTAATGGCTCCTAGCCCCTCTCCCCATGAGATGAGAGAGAGAAGTAGAGAAAGCGGCCCCATTACTTTCTTCTCCAGCAACTGTGGTATCTGCTTGCTACTGACTTTGCAGCCTTCATCCACTACTTCTCTTAGCTTCCACAGAGGACATCCTGGATCTGCTTCCTCATACCACAGTCCCAAAGACCAGTGGCCCCCCAAGCCAGCACCAGCTGAGTTGGCACCTGCTGTGCAGCAGGTGGTGGCCATGCCCCTTCCAGCCCTCTGCTCTGGGGAAGCAAAGGGAAACCCACTGTGTCTGCCACCATGACAGCGCTCCAGGGAGGTGGAAGCTGTTGAGCCAGATTATACAAGCACCAGGGGACTTGTAAAGCTTTTATTGGCATTTAAATACATATTTAGGGACTGTTCTACACATGTAGTATTTAATTTCCACACCCGGTTATTTGCTGTTATTGAAGTCTGTGCTTCAGCATCTTAGAACCCCCATTTTTATAAGACTCCATGCACATGAATGTCACTGAAAGACCAAGACTTTGTCACCTTGGTGTGTGAGAGGGAGCCCAGGCTCAGGCAGATGAGGACCCCTTCTCACAGGCATGTAGATCTGCTCATTCAGCCTGTACTGCAGCATGAGAGACTGAGACTTGTGTCCACCTTTCTCCTGCTGTGAGACTTTGGCAGATGTTGACGTTTGACCCAGTTCTCAAGGACAGTGGAGGATTCCTGCCTTTTTCTTAAAGGTGCAACTGTCCCTTGTGAAGTCTATCTAATAACCTCACAAGGGACAGTTGCCTTTTTCTTAAAGGTGCAACTGTCCCTTGTGAAGTCTATCTAATAACCTCAATATTTGTTCATTTCAAATTTTTATGGAAAACAAAAGTTTTTGCCTTCATGGGAAATCCATATGAAATTAATATGCATTGTAAGGTATTTTTTCTGATGCAAAAGACCTAATTCTTCATTGACCTGCACCTTGCAACCAGTCTGCAGCTACAGGGGTTGATGTATTTATTAGGCATAGAAGAGGTAAGATCTTGGTCCAATATAACCTTATATTATATACACCCATCTCTTTCATACATGAACCTACATGGAAATACTAGGAGACTTCTGATTTTTGTTTTTACAAGTGAAAGGACCCCCCCAAAAGCGTGATAAAACGGTCCAATAAAAAACAGTGACTCCAGCCCTTTAAAAGGAGAATTTTACCATTTTTACTCCAACCAGATCTTCCTACCACTGTAATGGGGTCTGCAGGTTCCTCTCTTTGTCATGCCGACAGTGTCTCCAAGCATGGTGTTCCACGCAGAATTGCCTCATCTTAACTCATTCAGATGTCCTTCCTGTGAGTCAGAAGCAGGAACACACTGGCTGATGTCTCCAGTCTTCCTGCCTCCTCCCCAGCCGCTCAGCAGGGATACACAGCCTCTGGCAGAGGACAACGCTGATTGTGCATACGGCAGTGGAGCAGGGAGACCAGAGCGGGAGAGCAAAGCGTGATATGCTTTGTCACCTTGCAACAGTTCGCTAGGTTCTTTTCCTTCTGCTTTTGCAAGGCCTTGCTCACCTCCCAGAGTCTAGAGCCAAAGAGCATTTTATTTCCTCAACTGGATATAACCTCCATTACTTCCTTCTGGATTTGTGTCCAAACTGGCACAAACCTGTAGGTAGCAGGTAAAAATTCAGGGAGCTGCTCACTCACAGTCATTCACTCGCATTGGGTTTTCAGTGCCTTCTCATGGGAGCGCTTTTGAGAAGTCTTTCTCACACTCTCACATCTAAAAGTGCTTTGCTCATCAGAGAGGTTCAGGCAGGGCAGGTCTTAGCAGTAGTATTTTCGTGTGGAGGAAGAACTGCACCACAGCTAACAATAAGCACTTCTTCAAGAGCTAATTGAAGATAGAATGTATAACACCATCTGTAACCAGCCATCTGGTGATTCCCAATAACACTGCCTTCCACACCACAAGGAGGGGAGGAATTTATAGAATAGCAATCTAGTTTGAACAATCTGATTTGGATAAAACGTGAGCCCCTCTTTGCCACCTCCTCAGCCATTATCCGTATTCAAACTGTGTGAAACCACAGCTCTTGTGAGGCTTTGAAAAAATTGCTATAGGACTGTGAATAATAATGATGATGATAATCAGAAATGTATTTATTAGTTACCTTTGAACTTTCAGATTCCAGCCAGAGAAGATGCAGGAAACTAAGACCTCAGGAGAGTCTTTTTTCACAGAAATGACAGACCAGTTTTGCAATCCCAGGGGACAGTGCTAGCAGAGATAAGTATCTAAAGTTAGGAATGATTATCTGAGTTGAACTTACAAACCTTCTGCAGTTCACCATCATTCCCTATGCCTTCTCTTACTCATACATGAAGGGACTGTAAATTAATGACCACCAACCTGTCAGTTGTGAATCAACAATATATTTTACTCACAGGAATGCAAAATCAAAACAAATCCCCCTCAAACACCAGTGGTTTCCAATGTACTCTTGGAACACAAAAACATCTGACGCTATTTTTGCCACATATCATTAGTGAAATTTGAACCTGTGCTGAATCCTCAAGCGGCCTTTTCTTTAAACTGTGAGAGAATTTTAGCAACTGCATTTGGTACCCTTGCAAACACAGGCAGGGACTGGTAATATGGACAGACCTCCACTTTGTGCAACACAAATGGCACCAACTATAATAAATATGAGGAGTGATTCCCAAACCGAAGACTGGCAAATAGTTACCCAGCTGCTACAGAAATAGCAAGATAGATTTTTTTTTTTTTTTAAAGAAAAGAAATTAAATGAAATGGATATTAGCTGGAAACATCTGTGTTCACCACAGAGCAAAATGCATATTCAGCAGCCAGTTTATTGGCTCTTTAGAGGATGTGAATGGTGCATTGTAAATAATGACACGCCTGTAATAAATTCCCAGTAAAAAAGAGAGGGGGACTGAGCCTGTTCCTCCCACAATTCACATTTCTGGGTCCCTGCTGTGAGTGATGATTCACAGCAGTCACAAATTCCTGTTTTCAAAATGCTATTGTATACTCCAGGGCTTTCATTAAGTTTTACACTAGCAAGGGAAATTTAAAACTTGAGAGAGAGAGAGAGAGGCTCTGTGGTGACATTCATTTAACACTCACTGTACTGCACTGATAGATGTGATAGGAGGGTGCATGTCAGAAATCAGTCTGTGTTGCTTTCTTTAAATGTAAAGAATGGTGCATGAAACCCTGACAGTGTGTAAGAAACAATTCAAAAAACCACCAAAATTGTGACTTGACAGCTTTTGTGTTTTGGAGGTGTATAAAACATTGCATAAATGTATTGGGCTTCAGCATTTAATTTGTGCTCCTATGGGACAGGCAGCTGTCTTAATTTCCTTCTTGATGCAAGTATATCAGGTCTGTGAGTGTTATGTATAAAAGATGTACTGTTCCAGCCTCACAGCTCCAGGACTGAGCGAGCTGCAAAGAAAGATCTCGTTGCAGAGAATATACCTTTTCCTGTCAAAGCTGGGTATCAAGATGTGCAGATGAATTTTTGCACCCTGACCAGGGAATTCCTAGAACATCATTCTGGTGCATGGAGTTCCAGCATACTCCCTCCACTGGGCCTTTCACCTCCAGGACATGGTTTTATATTCAGTCTACATCATTTCAGCCAAACGGTTGTTCTACAGCTGCAAAGCGCACTAATGAGATGAGTTTTTGGCAGACTCACAAAGTTCTCAGTGCCCAGAGTTACACATGTTGTACACTGTCTGCTGGCTACCTCTGTTTGCACTTAAGGAGGCACTGTAAGATTTTTTTTAGCACAGAATATATTGCCCAGTAGCTAAAATGTTATACAAGCTTCTTCTCACACTAGCGAATTTGCCATACCCCATTCATTTAGAAAGGAGGCATCCTTATTCTCGGCTAAATTAAGGGCAGATTTTCCAAGAACCAGGGCCAAATTCTGCTCCTACTTTTTTTTTTTTTTTTTTAAATTTTATTTTATTTTTTAACCCAAGTGCAATGTCATCTTTTCATTGGGATTTCTCAAGCAAAGACAAAATGACTGTGTCTCTCATATGTCTGTGGTATATTTCTCTGCTTCTTTTTGCTCTGAAATTTAAAACCTTCTGTCACAATTTTTAGCTATAATTGCTGAGTTCAGAGTTTCACATTGAGAGCTGCACCCAACACAGGTATGAAGACATAGGAGCATGAAATAAAAGCTGTTCAGATCCTGCCTAATAAAAATCTGTAACACTTCATCAACATCACAGGCTTATTAATTTCAGGGTCATTTTAAGAGAGAATTTGTGAAATTCGCGCCATTTTCCACTTTGAAAAAGAGATTGGCGTAAATCTTGGAAACAGACCCATTACATTTAATTAAAACACAAACAGAACTGAAAATGTTGTTGCTTTTCTCTTCCTCACCCTTTGCACTTTTCATCTGCTCAAAAAGTGGGTAAAAGTATAGTGTGCTTTCTGGTTGTGTCTGAGTTTTGCTTTAAAAAGACACGTGTAAGGTGGGAAAATGCTTGAAACATTAAGTAGTCAACTAATGGCACTTCATTAATTTTCTGTGTTCAGGAGCTGGAGCAGGGAAAATGTACTGCTCTAAAAGCACTGGGCTGCAAGGCTTCAGAGCAGAACCTACATGATCCTATCCCAGCTCAACCTCTCCTTCCTTTCCCGCGCAAATGTCCCTGAGGCTATCCAGCCCTGCATGACAACACTCCCTCCACACCTCACCCCACCCCGAGCCAACATTTTGGGAGCCAGCACTGCAGGATTTGCAGCTCCATACCACTTATTTAATTTTCCAGGGAGTACCACCTCATCTTTCTTGGAGGCTGCTGCCTACCAGCCAGCTGCCATTTTGTGGAGCGGGGTTGATAGAGCGCGTTGTGGAAGAATCAAGCCCTGCACGCTCTCAGAGAAGGTGCTATTTTTGGTTCTTCTCTTCCTCTTTTCTCACCTACGCTGAGGAACTACAGCTATTCAAACTGACTGCCTCCGCCTGCTTGAGGTATGGAAAACAATTTTTTTTCTGTCCGGGGCAGGAGGAATGGCATGGCGTCACGGAGCTGCTGCCAGCAGGAGAGTGGTCTGTGGGTCGCTGCCCAAGCTCTTCAGACGGGGTTCGGTCTGCAGGGCAGTGGGGCAGCAGGGATTCTAGGTACTTTCTCATGCTACAGCCAAAGGAAGCAACAGGGACAGGAAGAAGCAGATAGGCTTCATTTCTGCAAAATGGTGTTTTTCTTGGGATCTTTTATCTTGTTTTGTTTGTGAGGTGAATAACTGGAATTTCCAAAATGAGTTGGTGTGAAATGTCAGGTTCACTGACAGAAGATCCATTAAGCTGGGTAGGGTAGGTGTGCTGATAGTATTTGTTTTCCAAAATAATATTCAAATTGAGACGTTTTTAAGAAAGAAAGCTTTTTCTTTGCAAGATGAGACAGAATAATGGAAACTGCCTGTTGCCCTTTATATAATGGAAGAAATGGATAGGTACATTTTTAGTGATACTCAGATATTTACATCATGAATCACCAGAACTGACTATTCCTTAAACTTCATAATTTGTTAGAGATATTTTTTTTCCTCTCTGAATTTTTATAGGAATCCCTCATCTTCTGTATGACATTGTAATAATTAGGTACATCTGAAGCTCTCAAAGGTGTAGAGCCCTGATTTTAATCTGTGGTGGTTGGTGGGAAAAGACTTTCACTTGGGAGTTTTGTTGGTCTGAGAAAGCCAAAGCCTTTTGAATGCCATGGTATACTCCAAAACCTATTTTCTTGATGTCTATGATAACAGGAGATGATGCAGATCCAATTGGGAAAGACCATTACTGCAAGTTAAGATGTAAAAACTGGATTTGACAGAGCAAGTATTGTTTGCTAATTTAGCAGATAATTTTCTTGCATAGGCAATGCAATGCAAATACATGTGTGCATTAAGAACCTGAAAAAAAAGAATTGATGTTCCTTTCTTCAGAACCTAAGCACTGTTTATATGCCCATTTTAAGCTAAATCATTTTAAATCATCCATTTTTAAAAAAGCTGCTCAATGTAATAAAGATGTTTTCCAATATTACTTTTAATATATTATTGGATTATATTTCATATAAATAATGCACATATTTTCTCCCAATTCTAGGAATCTTTTTTTCCCTGTCTCAAGGTGACTTTGAGCCTCGTCACTTTATTGCAGACTTCAGAGGTTTTCATCACCCTGTTTGCAAGTACCATTTCAGTGGTTAATCACATCAGGGACAGCTGTCTCTGGGGTGCTCTTTTAGATACTGGGATGGAAAAAGCCTTTAAAGACCATTCCTTTGGTGCTCCAAGCACAAAATCAACCACTGACATATGCCCTGCAGACAGGGGAAGCCAGTAAAATGATATCACAGCTATTAAATGGGTTCAACTATTTTTGTCTTTTTTTTTTTTCTCTATTCCAATAAATTTTTTGGAACCTACCCCACCATCATTGATTCTACCCCAAGAGAAGGAAGCAGAAAATCAGTCACTGTGAGAGTCTGAAGCATTTCACAGCAAACTGCTTTCACCTCCCAGGAGAAACTGAAATATGTTCCCAAATAGAGGACTTCGAAACTTTTCTCTAAATTGCAAGAATGTGAATTATTCCTGTTGGAGACAGAGCATGAGAGAGAAGTGAGAAGAGTAGCTGCAGTTTCTCATCACAGCCTTATTCTTCCCTTCACCACTTATCAACATGTAAACTTTGTTTTCTCAGGAGTAATGATTTTACAACCGCTAGGGACAATAGGAAATGTCAGATAAGAGACTCATTACATATCAAGTCAGCCCAGTCTGACAAGACTGGAAGAAAATTCAGGAAGAATGAGTAGAATTTTATATGGTTATGTTTTGTTTAAAAGTGGCCACTAAAGAATAATATAATGTGTTGGATTTTTATTTAAACTCTATGCTCATGGTACTTTTTTCTTTTTAATCTCTGTGTATCACAACAGAAGGCTGACTGAAAAGAGAACTCTGCATTCAGCGCTGCCATCTCATTTTCAACTTTGGGGGTGAAATTCTGATGCAAAGGAAAGTTCAGATCAAAACTTTGCGTCTCCTGCTTATCTCTCACTGCATTCTAACACACATTGCAAAAGGAGGTAGCTGGCAAAACCTATGTATAGCTTTCAGCTAGTATAATGGATTTCGACACAGGCCACAGTGGTGATGACCTGTGCGAAGTGGACACCTGTTATGAAATCTCATATGATTTTGCAAAGAGCTCATGATAAATGTTGTCAGTTGAACAGTGAAGCTCTACAGGCCATGAATTTGTAATGGATTTCTTGGTTGACTATTTGTGCTGGGATATATAGATTGTGAAATGAAATTGAGATGATAGCCAAATTCCTGTTTCTGTTCTGCAGTGTCAAAAGTCACACAAACAGAATGAAAAAGGCCTTGAACTTTGAACTTTAAAGGACTTTACATCAATGGTACTGACTGAGAGTACTTTTTGGAGGTCACCAGTTTATGTAAATCAAAACTCGCTCGGGACTGTTAACACTGGCTGGGTTCTCTTAGTGATAATTGCCCTGTCTATACTAACTAGTATATACAACAAGGTCCCCATCATCAAAATAAACTTTCTGCCTACCCTGAGATGAAAAGGCACAGCATGTAGTTTGCACAGAGAAAATCCAGGTGAACAAAATGGAATAAGAACTATCTTTTTCTCTTTGCCTCTGTACTTTTTCCTTCCTGAATGTCTCAGATTCAGCAGACCCGCTTTGAATGTTCAGCTGGTTGATCACTAGAGAACTTATTTTGTATGTTAGTCAGCTCTACTTTCATGACAATTTCAACTGTGCTGGTGTCAAATGAACATGGAAACCACAGGATCTTAAATGACTGCTGGCAAGGCCTAGCAGATTCACCACTTCCCTATTTCATATCTGATAAAATGAGAAAATCTTATAAAGAAGAGGAGTAGTGTAGGGCCCTACTCAACATATGACTGGAAGTGGGGGAAAAAATGATGCAATGATTCCACAAATTTAAGGACCACAAATGCAAAACTACAAGTAGATCAGTATAAGAGCAAGAGAACCAAAGTAAACACAATGAATGTTTACCACCTCAGGTACTGATTAACTGTGGTCTAGATAACCTCTTAATCAGCCTCCTACAGTCAGTTTCACTAGGACTGACACCCACTTTATTTCAGTGATACCCAGTGTAAATGTTGTGTGTATAAACCAAATTAAATCCCCCAAGCCCCATGTTGTGTGCAGACGCACACAAGCCACAGCGATTTCTGTCTTTTATAAGGACATGGGTTGTGTGAGAGTATTTTCAGAACTTTTTCTAGTCCACACATGGCATCTCCACCAGTACTTCTTGTCCTGAGACCAGGACTCAAAGACTGACAAGGAACCTGCTGCTGAGAAATAAAAGAATGTTTACATTAATTACATACAATTACATTTTCCTTGCCACTTTGTCACAAGCTTAGTTGCAGGGACACTCCCTAAATTCAGAGGAATGGCTTAGCCAGGAGGAGCGTCCTGTTGTGGGCTGTTACATACACTGCGCAGCCTGAACACCATCAGGGGTAAGTCCTCTTGGGTGATATAATCATTTTATATGCAGTCCTTTTGCATTCATTTAATCAAACAGGCAAAACAATGCTCTCTGTGCCATAGTCAGGCCTTAGAGACAGAAGAAAGGCTCAGTGAGACAACAGATACATACAGAAACTGGGCAAATTGTTTACTGTGACCAAAAAGAGGTCAGATGGTCAGCTTCCACTCTAGACTTCTGGAACTTAAGGTTTACTTCCTTCAGAGCATAAAGTCAATAATAATAACAAATACAATAGCTCAAGAGATAACAGTACCTTAGCTGATAATAAATCATACAGCACCTGTCCATTCTCAACCAAATTGGATCCAGCCTTTGGTATTTCTTTAATTATTTTCTGATGTAAGTTTGGGCTCTTGACTGGATGAAAATCATAAGAAGGGTTTTTTTAGTTCTAAAGCATCTCCTATTCCAACTAGGTAACTTATCGTCAAGTCAAAGATTATTTGCTTTCAGCTACAAATAAAATAATAAATCATTCACTGTTTTCCGGACATGTAACTGCAAATTCCTTTGTTAAAGCTATTTGCTTGCCAGTTGCACTATTATATATTAATTTCTCAATAACAGTTTTGAAGGTGATGCCTGGTTGAGGATTCACACTCTCACACTGCTGAGTGAAGTCAAACACACGTGGTTACTTTCAGTCTGGCTTTAGCATATGAGCCACTCTACAAAGGGATCGTAAAACAAAGTACAAAGTGACAACCATGGATACCACTGATGTTCCTCGTGAAAAAGAGACAAGATGAAGGAATGTCTACTGTGGAGAACCAGATGGAGAGGTCCTTATAGATGCTTGGTCTCCTGCTTCAGACACATCTGCTTGGGTGGATTTATTACTCTCCAGCAATGACAGGCTGAACCAGAGCTCACTGGCATCAACAGGGGTCTTTCTACTAACTTCAGAGCATTCAGATTGGATGCTGAAGGTGGATACAAGTCTTCCTACTAACATCACTACACGTTAGGCAGAGAATATATTTGAAGAGCTGAGCCTAGTTGATTTCACAAGATTTAACTTACAAAAAGTATTAACTACTTTTTGATGTATTACTTGGTGGGGTATTTTTATGACCTTTATTAATTTAGAATCTGAAACTTATAAGCATGTAAATGCAGTACAATAAAAGATAACATAAAAGATTCATAAGATTGGTAAGATATTTCAAACAAAGGAGAAATATGGTTCATGGGTATAATAAACACATAAATTATGATCCAAATTACTCTGTTTCGACCATTCAGGACTGCAAGGACTTCCAGGAAGAGAGTTTAGAAGGTTGCATAGAAAAGCCTGTTCAGAGTTAGATCTCCTTAAAATTTAGCCTAGTAAAATTAATTGATAGAAGGGGGAAGGTTGTATAAACATTATTAAAGCAGAAGTTTACTATTGCTATAAAATTTTTCGGTGGGTAAGGTCATCATATTAGCTCAAATTCCAAAAAACACAGTGTTTTCGTGATGGTACGAATTGCATATTTGTTTAATATTGTTATGACATAGGTTGTTGGGGATTGGACTAGTTGATGTCCAGAGGTCCATATCAACCCTAACTATTCTGTGATCCTGTAAACTCCAGTGACAGCACTCACACACTCTTGAAAATGATGTAAAAATAGTTACCACTCTCCTTTTGGAAACTGGAAAACTATCAAAGCAAGAGCTCTTCAGTTTTAGGTTCATCCCACAATACTAAAACCAGTCAGAAAATAAAAAAATTAAGCTGCTATGATGTTCTGCATTTCTAGTTTATTTCATATTGTGTGTTAATGGTGAGTATTATTTACTTACTCCTGTACAGGGAAGGAGAATGAACTGTGTCTTCTGTGTCATTAATCTTTAGAAATACTGCACATGAGCTGTTGAAATATTTAAAAACGTATCTTTTCTAAGTGACATTATTTTGGTGACTGGGATGGAGGTGCAGCTATTTCACTGAAAGCATGATGACAATGTTTCTGAAAGATGCTGAAGTGCATCTCCGAATAAATTTATGAGCACTTGGGACCGGGATGACACTGCTGAATGCTAACCTTTTCTTAGTTTCTCCTCATATCACCCATCCAGTCATTAGGAGCAGGCAAGTTCGAGCTATCTGCTTTTTCCTAGAACTACTCAGTACAAGCTACTTGAAGGAGAACTGTCTGAGCTTTCATTTTCAAGAGTGCTCCAGTCATTTGGACAACACCCACTCCAGCACGCTCCTGCATGCAGCAGTGGCCACAGGTCTAAAGAGAAAGCTGTCCACTCTCTAGTGCATGTAACCATTTCCGAGCTTGCTGAACTTGCCTCCACACCATACAGTTATGCATTAAGTCCATTTTATACAAGAGATGCTTTTCTACTACCATCAACAGTTTGGCAGTACAGTAAACAACTTTGAAGAGGTTTATGCTAAACCTGGCCAATCCCTGTTATCTCTGCTAAGGAACAAGAGCAAAGTCTCCATAGCTGTCATTCTCCAGCAGCTTTTTCTAACCCTTTCAAGCAACTAGACCTTCTTTGATGAAAGGGGCACAGCCTGCATTCCCCACTTAGCCATGTATACACACTTGTACACACACTCTTCACTACATGTTAGTTTGAGGGTTGCTGGCCCACATAGATACCAGAAAGCACCTGATGCCTTCAGAATATGGACAGCAAACTTCCCACCTTCCACATCACCCTCAGAGAATCACAAGGACAGTGAATCACTGTTTGTCATCAGAGACCTTGTGGGTGCATCATGTAGAGGAAGGCTTTGGAAGCAGGTAGTCTTTTCACTTTCAGATTCAGTTCCAAATAACTAGCTGAGGAGGAAACAGCTGTCAGCAGCTATGAAATGAGGAGAAAAGAGACCAAGAAACATCAGCACAATTTTGCACAAATTCCAAGAAGTGGGATATATAAGCCCTATGTGAGGTTGGACAAGGTAATGGGGTTTTGCTACAGACTGTCTGAAAGCTGGTTTCCTAGTCTGATGTTCACAGGAACACAGAATGATTAGAAAGCATTTGTGCTTATGATTGAAGTCCTAGCTGCTTTTCACATCCAGCAATGCAGAATGGCAGGACTCCGACTGTTGGCAACATCCCAGTATTTCCAATAGGAACAGAGGCTTTAAGTAGGCTGGAGAAGACCATCTATGAACACAAGACAAAGTAAATCATATATTCTGTTTCCAGAAATATACATCAGGTGGATAATCAACTTTGACCAAATTCCACCCCTAAACTTTACTATTGTATATGTGTTGGTTTGTCCTAATACATTAAAAATATTATACACATGTGGAAAAAAACCCTACAAAAATAGGCACTTCTTACCACTGGGTCTTAGCTCCAATTTTCAGCTAGTGCATATCTTATATTGCAAAATTCAGTGTTCCTTGTTTTGGTAAGAAGATCTTAATATGTCTTGCTGTCTTCACAGGTCTCAGCTCTCACCTTGCAAATGTATGTGCTACACCTACCTTTATGTTCCCATGTGTATCCACAGAGTGCAATCGAGCTGCGGTAAAGCACATTTGCAAGTGAGGGAAGAGTTACTTTCCAGGGGCACTGTCCGTGACAAAGAACCAATGCAAGAAACATTATGCAGGACAACTTTCCAGGACATCATATTCCTCAAATCTGATATTTTTACAGAAAGTAACAAGCTAAAGATTTCCCTCAAATTTCCAGGCATTTGAACAGTCCTGCAAAGTTCAATGAGTCTCCGTGCAAGCAAGGAAGATCCCTAAACCCTACATTTTTCCTTAGTAACTCAGGTCTTGCCCTTTAATTATTATGAATAGGGTTATTGAGTAGAAAGCAAACATACCTGGGCTTTGCACAACAAATGCAAAGGTATGACTGCTACTCCATGTATTTTCCAATCTGAGGCCAAATCCTGACCACTTCACATATAGTCATGGCTGTACCTATGCTGAAGCTCTCTGAGCCAAATGGGCTCCTGTGACAGACTAGGATGGCACACGCCTGTTGTGGTTGATAAGGTAGGGACCAAATCCTTGATGTGACAGGGTAAAAGGGAAGGAAGAGCAAAGACAGTAATGTGGAAGCATGTCTTTGAAACATTTTCCTATTGCAGAAGAGCCCAGTACAAAGGCTTATTCTCTCTCCCCCTACAATTCCCAGTGAGGTACCTGGGTCCTTCTTAGCACCCCAGATTTTTGTGTGTTGAGTACAACTGCCTTGCTGTGACATCATGGCAGGCTGTCTCTCATCAGCCCCTGCTGTGATGCTCCTAACACTTTCACTCCAGGGAGTGCTTCCCTGCTTGATGCTGCTAGCAGATTAAAGCTGTTCTAATTTTCCATCCTAAGCCAAATAGATGCATAAGCAAGCTGTTGGATTGTTTCGCTACGAGTGCCGTACACCATCAGCCTGCTTCCCGCTCCCCCCACCTCGGCACTCATAATGGTGGACATTTGCAAGTAAAATGTGGGGTGGAGGGCAGAGGTGAGGTTAAGACACACGATAGACAAGGAAGAGTTCCAGGAATGTTTTTCTGCCAAATCCTATTTTTCAAGCTACTCTCCTGACTTCTATCTCTGTGTTAGTGTCAGGAGATGACTTGAAAATTAGGGAGTCTTTTTCTAGGATCAGAAAAGTCATCAAGATTCATTGGATCAGAAGAGTCTTTAAGATCCAATGTTTTTCAGAAATAGGCTGAATGAGCTCGGTAAAGATTAGATGCCAGTCCAAAAATACAGTGCAATACAATTTATTTTTACATGCCATCCTTCACACAAAGTACCACAAAACACTTTAGAGAGATGGAGAGATAATGCTTTACAGAGTTAGGTACAGCAACTCCCAGACAGGCAGAAAAGGAAAATGACATATGGAAATAGAGCAGAGTAAAAGGGAAAGCTGAAATTTAAAAGCAGTAAAGATGCAAGTAAGTATCCTCATGGATGAGTCCCCGCAAGAGGACTGCAGAAGAATTCAGTGACAGGGCAGGAGAATGATAAGTGGAAATTAGCATCGAAAAGTAGGCTAGAAAACATGGAACAAAACTAGGAACGCTTTCCCTCTGCAACATCTGGTAAGAGAAAGCAATATAGAAGGATACCTGGCTGTCATTATAGCAGCTAAACAATTTTTTAAACAATCCAATATTACCGATAAGCCTACTCATTTTGGCTGCCCATACAAATTAGGCCCAGAAAAAGTTTCACACACCCAGAGATCTCCTCTTGCCTCCGAAATTGGTCCATCTGTGGGTATGAGGATTTTATGATGCCTGAACACTTCAGGGGCATTACAGTCATTTCAGGGAAGCTACTAACCAAATTGCATGAAGATGGCTTTGTCTGGGACAGCAGGCAGAAATACTTGCAGGCACACAAACATGCATGTACACACATGCACAAATTTTCCATAGGAATCCCTTTAAAAATACATTACCAGGTTAAATTTTAAACTGTGCTTGATGACTCTGAAGTAAATTGAAGGGCTTTGAGGGTATTTATTTGTTGCAGGGGAGGGAGAAGCAGGAGCTGTGTGCATGGAACTATTCCCTTTCCCAGAGGATCCCTGTAGCCGGCTGGAAGATGAAAAGACTCAGGCTGCAGATGAGTCTGAAATGGGGAAAGGAAAATTTTCAAAAATAGGATAAAAAATATGCTTAATCTATTTTGTGTTGCTGTGATTTTGTCACTGCTGGCCTTGGCGGGCTTTTCTGGCTGTAAGAGACTTGATTATTGTTTGTGAGAGCTCAGGGATGGCATTGCAGCGTGCACGCAGCACAGCCTGCATCGCCTGGATAGCATAGGCAGTGGGCAGTGGGTTATCGCCTCCCTTGCATCATTCAAGCCTTGCTGCAGTCATATGTCATTATGCATCCTTAGTCCAAAGATGTGAAGCTGGAGAAGTCGCCGGTGCTGCTGCTGTTATAGAGCAACATCCCAGCAGCCAGTCCCTGGTGAAAGGTAGGTGAGATAGTTCTGTTACAAACCTCAGTTTTTTTCAGGGCCTTTTTTGTTTTCACACTTCAGCTAGCAGTGAGCTGCAGCATACAGAGTATCAGTGTGAAAATTTGGGCCCTGACTGTGCCCTTATGTACCTGAATAAAGCCACTGATTCCAGTTCCCATGTCTCTGGCCAGATTATGCCACTTTGGTACATGTCTTTTAACACTTTAGGCTTATGCCTGGTATTGTTCTGAGAGAAATATGTCTACTCCAGTGTTTTCTCTTGGTGATTTTTCTCTTCTTCACAAACCTGCTGTCTGATAAGATACCTGTCTTAGTCTTATCACTGTACATCCAGAAAAGTTCACTCAATTTACCAAAGAAACTTTAACTACTACCACAGCACCACAGTTTCTCTCTTTTTTTTTTTGTCATAACTTGTAGCCAAGATGGTTAAGTTGAAAACGTGAAAAGGAGATGATTTTTTGCTGCAAGAGGACACTGTTTTTACACTCTAGCCCAGTTAAGACTACAAGGGATACTATACACAGTATATCCAGGGTATATGGAATGATCACCGGTGCAAGTTCATGGGACAGTCACTAACAGATATACACTCTTACGGCAAGATCACATATTAAAAAGGCAACTTTGGGGTGATGAGTGAAAATCTGTCTCGGAACTGTTCATGTGCCTTTTAACAAAGTTGTGATTTGTTTGATTAGCTTTATATTCAGTTTGCCACAGTTTCCTGAGGGATCAGATGTTGTCCCACTTTCAAAGATGAGTGAGTGTGCACCTCCTACAGAGGGCTCTCTTGGAAAACTCATGCCAAGAGAGAAGTGTGGCCATGCTTCTTCCCTGTCTCCTTGCCCAGGACTTGCAGAAGTAGTGGCAGGAGACTTGACTGGTCTTAGTGATACAAACTGATCTTGTGTGATGTGCTCTAGGATGACCCTGTGTGTGCAGGGTGTTTGGACCACTTGGCACTATGATACCTTCCAACCTTACCTATTCTGTGATCTTCTGACCTGCACTTAGCTTCATCAAACTGGCCGCCAGGCAAGGAAGGAGAATTTTGGACTTGACATATCACTCCAGTGCGTCACACTCCCTTGTTCCTGTGTAGCACACTGCTTCTGGGAAAAGGCTTTAGACAGAAAACTTTCTAAGTGCTACTTCATCTCTTATATGCAGTATTTATACCCTCTCAATTCCTGTTTGAGCATGGCTGAATCTTGCAAGGTCCTCCAATGTCTAGCATGAATTATGGCCAGTGACCCTCACCCCAAGTCACATCCAGGCCTGTGGCTACAGCACACAGAGTAAGAGACAAGAGGGCAGAATTTGTCAAAGCATTACATGAATGTTCACTCAAACAGGATGAAAATACAAATTTCACTGCCAGGGAAGATCATACTGTGAAGTACAGAGAACCAAATAACTATCTGCCTCTCACGACCCCAATGTGTTGCCCACCAAATGTTCAACACAAGCTCCCAAAGCACAGCATTAAGAAACAGCAGCATTCGCCTGAGAGATGAAAAGTAGAGGTGCACATACATTCAGACAATGAGAGGAAACCTTTTTCACATCTCCCCTCCTGTAGAAACAGGCTAAGGGCTCAGGGTGTTGACCTCCCCTCCCAGTATGGAGGGCCTCAAACTCTGCAAAAGGTCAGCTATGAGTTTCAAGACTGAGTACCCTAATCAGCAGACATATCCCTTTAAGTGCCATGTCTCCATGGCATTTTTCTCTGCTGAAGCTTAGGAAGATCCTGACTCACCTGCTGCCTTTTTTGTCCCATTTCAAGGGGTTTATGAACTCCCTGCTGGCAATTCCCCATGTCAGGGGGACTCTGATAAGCCTAGGGTGCATACTAGAACAGAATTACATCATACTGACCCTTCCATGTCATCTGAGATTTGAGCCATGTTGAGACAATGTGAGAATCCGACCATAAAAAAAAAACGAAATACAAACAGAAAGTTGCTACGATAGAGACATAAAAAAAGATTGTAGGAAGAAATACTGAGATGTGGGGTGGCAGAGGGTTAGAGAGAGACAAAGAGCTTTAGAGTGCTGTGAAGCCCAGTATGGATATGCTACATTAATTCAGAGGAATATTCTGCAGGAAGATGACAACCGGACTAAGGAGTAGTCACCGACGTTACACCAGCAATGGCTTTGGCTCTGTGAATCCCATAGGATTGGACCCTGTGACAATTCGCTTCTTACTCTGTGGGCCTCTAGATTGGTGTGCTAAGCGAAATAAGGTGCAGCATTCTTTTAAAGATAAAAGGACTTGTTCAAATTTTACATAATCGTAGAATTATTCTTTACAGTGGATTTACATAGACATTGTCAGTGGGGAATTCTCTCAGCAGCTTCAATTACTGTATTTTCATGTGCATTGTCTGATAGGAGATGTGCTGGATCTCAAATACCTGCTTACCTGATTAATGTGGATTATTCATCCCATTGTAATTACCTGTGAATTTTAGGGTAGCAAACATGTGAGAAGAATTTGTATAAAAGCCGCAGGATTGTTGAAAGGCACATATTTCCCAAGAATCCCTGTATGCAGGCTGACACATTTCATTCCTTATGGTGATACTCTCTGTGTTACAGCATTTGACTTGATGTAAATGTGATAGTGCTAAGTAATACTGACATGCAGCAGTGAAATGCACTGAAGAACCACTAGAAAACACCTGGCTATTGAATGGTTTCAAAAAGTGAAAGCTTTTCATCATCAATTTAGCTTTCAACAAAACTGCCCTCAGATGTCTGTTGTCTTTTTTTTCTCCTAATTAAAAACACGCCATTTTAGCTGGTCATGCTTGTGAAGCAGGTATCCTGAATTCCCCAGGAGCACATTTGTGTGGTAACAAACACAGCCTTAGCGTGAGACACCATTTTGACAACTAGGTCAGGCTGGCAACCAATTCTACACAGCCTGTGAATAGGTTTTAAGATAGTTGAGCGGATTGGCTGGGAATTTGTCTTAATGGGATAGATGCTCCTAAATTACTCAGGACTCATGTCTGCAGGCAGGGCAGGCAGATCTGAACTCCTCTGCTCACACAAGAGGCCAGATGCAAATGAGCTTTGTTGTTTTGGAATTCATGCAGGTACCTCCTTCTGTTTCTGTGCATGATGAACACTTTCTTGAAATGCCCAGCCTTCATTTTTTATGGACTAGGCTAGTAAGGCTGCCAGAGGAAACAGCTCTATGTTAGCATTACCTTCTTGCACACTACCTTACTTGTCTACAGACACAAGGCTTTCTGAAAACAATTTTTTGCCTTTTATTTTTAATAGCCAAAATACTTCCGCAGTTAGGATTGCTACTAAAAATAGAGAAGGCGACACAAACATGACCGCACTGTGGATGGAGCTCACAAAGACAGACTCTGATATTGGCTACATTTGGCTGAGGGGGTTGGAAATATTCTCCTGAATTATATTTACTGACCTTGCAAATTTTCTCCAATGTCATTCCACATCTTCAGGTCAAAACTGACTGAAGTGAGAGTAAAGAGGAGCCTGAATCATCTGAGCTACATTTAAAGTTAAACAGGGTTGCTGATAAGAGCTTTATGACCTTGAGCTCATTATAGCCTGTGCAAGCAGAACTATATTGATACATCAAATTGAACATTAACATGAAAAACCCTGTGAGCTGCCTTTTCATTGCTCTGGGAACATGTACAGCCCAGGCCAAGCACAGAAAGCAAACACAAAGAGCTTAAGGAGGTATCTGCTCGCGTGATGTCCCCATTTGCTTAGAAGTTCTCCGACCACTCTTTTTTTTTTCCCACCACATAATAGACATGGTGTCCATCAACTCCCTCTGAAAGCCTTTTTTATCATCAGTGACCATAATCCAGGGTCACCGCTTCCTGACAGTGATGTATTGTATCTTTGCAGTTAACAACAAAATCTCATATAACCCTTGAAGGACTCAAAGGATTTCCTCTCCTCCTCTGGGCATTGCTTCCATTTACTGTTAAAGAGATGGTGAGGATAGGCTTAGATCTGTACTGATAGGACCCACATCCCTAGACCTGTTTATCGTGTCATCATCAGGTCAGTGTTTTACCTATTTATTCGGTGGCAAATAGGATGCTTGTGCTGTTACCACAGGAAATCTGAGTCTTTTACATATGCATGTGTGAACTGAGTCTGGAGGCTACAAAGTTAGAAAGCTGTAATAGTTCCCAGAGTTCCCATGTACTAAACCAGGAACCAGGGTGAACTTTGAGCCAATAGACTCTATTTCTGTTGTCCCTCAAGGGGACAAGCCAACGTCTGCCTCTTTGAGAAATCCAGCTCAACTCGTTCTTGAAACACAGTGCCAGACATGCTGACATGCATTGAGTGAAGTGTTATAATTGAATGGTTTGGACAATTTGAGACTTGAGATGTGATGAATACTTCAGCAGAAATCCTCCTGATACTTTCCCTTCATCTACAAAGAGAGTGGGTGGTTTGATATCTGCATCACTAGTTACCCACCAAACCTTACTGGGAATAATTAACACCTGATCCAAAGACATAGCAGTTATTTCTTTCAAAAAAAAAATTGCATGCAGAAATGAAGAGATGCCATTTTATTATTAACCTGCCGTGCTGTACAGAAAAAATGTCATCAAATTAAGGACTAGACCCCTCTCTCATTTATGCACATGAAACTTCACTAAATCCAACAGGAATCATGCACACATGTATGGGCAGGATTTTGCCCATAATCACTGATAGCACCTTTCCTCATAGTTCACATGCAATGTGGTATAAATCTGTCTAAAGCTTTCTGAGGTATACAAAAGTGGTAACATGTTGAATTTGGAGGATGGTAAACAAAAATACAGGTGTTTTGAAAAACACGTTAAAGGAGAGCTTTTTCAGTATGACTTCACTTTGTCCAACTTGCTTGTTAATAAGGCCATCCTGAAAGTTTTGTCTGTCAATTTGTGTTTAACTGTACTATTGATGGATCTGAAAATGTTGCCTACAGCAAAATTTGCACAGTACTTCTCATTATAAAACCCCAGCTTTACTGCTTAGAATTTTGCCCTGGTTTTAACTATGCTAGAATGAACTGTGTTGACTGCCTTTCTAGGGAAGAATTTTGTTCGGAGGCAGTTGTGTCTCTAATATGTCGCCTAATTTTTTTCACTGGTTTCTGAGAACATGTTAAAGGAAAAAATACAGTTTACTAAATTACAAATAAATTTACAACTGCTTTATGGAGAGCTAGATATTTTACCTTGGACAAGGGATTTGCAATTTGACAGAGAAGCTGCCTTTAGACAGAGATGGAGCTTTTGTAACCAGTCACTGGGAAAATCTGCCTTAATTCTGCTGAGTGGTCAGCCCTAAAAAATGTTAAGTTCATCAATACAAAGAATTTCTGAAACTGTTCAAAGAGGATTTTCCAGATGCTGATTTGAAACTTTGGATACTAAAACCACAACAAATTTCCACAGTTAGAAGTTGCCCCTACCTAGTCACCATCCAAACATCGTTACATATCCCTTGCCGGTATCCATTACACCCATATGAAGCTGGACAGGTAGTGCCTTTCCTTGGCCCTCACTCCACCACCTTACCTTGCCTGCAGCACCACATGCTGCTCCACACTGGTGCCTTTTTTGCCAAAAAAAATCACAAGTACTCTTTCTAAAGAGATCCAAGGGGAAGCTGGGGCGAGCTGGGCTTTCAGAAGCTGTCTTGAGTTTCTAACCATGCTTGTGAGTTTGTATCATTTACACTTACGTAGCCTCACCAGCTGCTGTGAACACAACTTTCACTGCAAGGTAGCCCTCAGAGGTTTTAGTTATCACTAGGGGTTGTGTAGGATTATTGTTGCTGTTGTTATTTCTATTATAGCTGTCATTATCGTTGCTGTCATTAAACAATTATTATTTTGTGTGAGTAGAAAGTTCTTAAAAAGCAGTACTTTACCTATCCCTATGCAACATGGCAAATTTAACTTGCGCTGCCCAATTACTTAGGTCTGGAGGTCTATTCCTCCTTTCCTCAAGGGAGAAGAGGAGGATTGATTTACAGCTGCAATGCAAGCAGCAGTGAATTCAGAGCTGGGGATACTCCCATGTCCTTCACCCAGAAGCCCCTGCCAGCCAGAGCACTCCTCTGCTGTGTGAGACATGGGGATCTACCTCCTCCCTCAGCGGCCAAAAGGATATCCCACAGGTGTCAGGATGGAAAAAATCACAGATGCTCTCAGACACACAAGCCCTTCTTCAGGTCTTGAAGAAAGAGCCTGCATGCCAAAAAATTGTTTATTTTTAAAATGAGTCTCACTGGTCTATTTATTCGTATGAAGTGGGACAGTGTCAAGGGGACAGTGTGGGAGTGCACATACCCAAGTGGAGGTTGGAGCTGGGGGACTGCTCTCAGGAAGAGGGAATTTATCTTGGATCTGCTGGTTCTTAGATTTTTCATATAGCTTTCAACTTTCAAGACCTTTTGAAAAAAACAAATCACCCAAATTCCTTTTTTCAGTTTAGACTAGATTAGGCCTTTCATATCTGAAAAAAAGCCTGTAGCTGTGGGTCAAGTCAGTGAATGAATACAATAAATTTTTTCCTGGTTTTAATTTTAAGGGAAAACATTCACATCCCGTTCAGTAGAAAGTGGAAGTTTAATTTGTAAGTTTTTGGCTTTATTTCTGAATGGACCTCAAAATTTCTCACTGTAGTTTTGTTTCAGACAATGTCCCATGTCACTACTGCTTGGTGGCAACTAACAAAGAGTTGGGAGCATAATTTAGGCAACAGTCATTCTACCCAGCATACTTTCAATTAATTGCAGCATGGTGGGAGTATTGGTTTTCCTCTAGCTGGTAAAAATTATATATGAAAAGAACACATAGCACTGCAGGTCAAATCTCCATCTTGTCCTGCAAGCTGCAATGTGTCATGTCTATGGAGTTGCACCCACCTACAGAAGGTCTGAATTTGGTCATGTCTTTTTTCTGATGATGTTTCCCTTTAGTAGCTCACTTTATGGTCGTTTAACAGGAACCTAGCACACGTGCAGGAGAGGTGTCACAACATCAGTTACCTGAGATTATTGTAAATGATGTGCCAGCACCTGAAGGAGATGTTAGGATGTATGTCAGATCATAATAATAGATACAGTGTTGTACCAGGCAGCACAAAGCCAGATGTATTTATAATTCCTGCAGCTGCAGCCCTGCTATTAGTTAAGTCTAAGAATGGAGCCACTGATAGATTTGTCACAGATGAGTTGTCTTTCTAACAGAAAGAAAGTGATGAAAGAAAATAGATGGTGACTCCAGTTATTGGCAACAGAGAATCTTTAACTGTATATCTTCAATTCAGGGATGGACATATGCATGTGCCTGGCATTTATTCCTCCCCGAACCACTCAGTGCCATCTGTGACAGAACCTGATGTGGTCTCACCCCAGTACTCTGTGAGAGGGGACAGATACCTCTATCAGAAGTGGTGCAATTACTGATAGTCTCCCCAAGCCAGAAGATGTGTAGGCAATGAGACTGACTTGTGACTTAGGGTTGTAAATCTGGGTAAAACATGCTGGCCAGGTTGGGAAGGGTCCTTCTCATTGTGTCTGTCTCTGCTGAAACTTTCTGGAGGTGGATAAAAGATTTAGGCTTTTCACATTACACTCAGAGTTGGTCAGAGACCCATGACCTAAATTCAGCAGTGAACTAGGGTCCTAGAAACCCTGTAGCCATGTGAGCATCACCCTTTGCTGAAACCATTGTACTGCTGCCAGCCCTAAACATAGAGCTTTCTGCATCATATTTCATTACTTTTACCCTGTAATTGAGTAACCTCGATAACTGAATTCATTTCCCACCTTTAAAACAAACAGAATGGTACACGTCTACAAGTTTGGGAGGTAACCATTAGAGATCAGCTGCCGAGTCAGGCTCCTAGGATGAGAGCTGATTACTCAGACCTCATCATGAATATTCAGAGATGGAAATCAGAATGCAGACAGTGGATTGAGGTGATCAGGTAACACTGGCATCAGAGAGGCAAGCTGGGGAGGGAGAAAAACTAAAAACATTTTCTTCTTCTTCTTCTTCTTCTTCTTCTGATGATGATGATGATGATGATGATAATGAGAATGAAGAAAAATGGCACCAAAGTGTGCTATGCCACAACTGAACTAGTCCAGGGATGTATGCAAGAGCCCTGATGTGCTAAGTTGGGGTGTTTGAACACAGAAGTTATCTTGTAATAGAAACTTTTCTGAGAGTCTTCAAGGAAAGGAGTACATATAGACTACATATCACCTCCATGCCTTTACCGACACTTCAAAATGGATGTGCTTTTGACTATAACACAATTTTGATGCACTTACCTTGACCTCTTAATAACAAAAATGGCTATAATTAGGAATCCAAAAACCTACAGCAAACCACGTTGGAAATAATTTTTAGAGGGAATAAAATTTGTACTTTTAGATAGAAATCCTAGTGTAATACTAGAACCTGTTGATAACATCATAAGAGCACATGTGAAAGAAATCAATGTGTGTTTTTTGTTAAAAGTTCTTAGAAAAGTGAAAAATACCCCAGCTGTGTAAGTCTAGAAAAAAATTGGGCATTTTTAAGCCTGCCTTTTTGTGATTCTTAATGTCTATGTGCATAATTCCAAATCAAACATATTCACATTATTAACTTTTATAAGTTTATTAGTCTCAGTGCTAATGAAACCATTCATCCTTTGCAAATGCACATGGCTCCCTAATGAAACTTCAATAGATGGATCAGCAGTTAAGTGAGTACATTCAAATGTTTATGCCAAATTCTGTTTGCTGCAGTGAACAGGGAGACCAAATCTCTTCCAAGCAGATTCTATACAAACCAACCAGCGGATGCAATGATGCCACCTATGTAATAAAGATTCCCTTTACCTATAACGAAAATATATATTGTATAGGATACTGACATTTAAGAGATATATTTTTTTCTTTCGGCTTGCTCTCATGTCAGTCAGAGTAATTCCACTTGAAACAAAAAAAAATAAAAACTAGTTAAAGATATGGTAAAATGTGAGGGTAAATCAAACAAAAAACCATAAATATAGTAGAAAAATACTTTTGAACAGGAACTTATTAATAATTAAGTGATGGACATTTATGTGCTTATTAGCTGGGTTTTCAAATCTAAAGCTTATGCTGCTAATAATAATCTCAATACTGTTTTCACCCTTTCATCTTTTTCTTTGTTGACCTGCCAGCATTTTCCCAGTTCAGTTTTCTTGGTGGGTCTATGTTTCGATGTTATAATGGGAAGTAACTGATATTCCATACTACAGAATTTCTTTTCCTTGAAGACTTGGTGGTTTTTCTCAACTCTCAATTTAGAAAGCTATACCAAGAGGACACGTCTGAATTTGGGAGTTTCAGCATTACTATTGTTAAGTCCCCAAAGCAAAAATTTGTGTCTTGACATTGCAATATTTTTGAGTTTTTTCCTTAGCATGATTTTTTTTTTAAATGTACATAATTTGGGACTTCAGGATTCATTTTCAGGAATTCAGAGAAAATCAGTTTTTATTATTAAGCGAAGCAAGACAGAAAAATGCATTTGCTTCTGGACTATACATATTATCTTATTTTTTTCATTATTTTCTACACTGAGGTATAAATACTGTGCCTGTAGCCAAATATGTATCTGCACAAAACAAACAGAAAGCATTCCTAAACCAATGAAGTATTTACTTTTTTAAAGACATTTTAATCCTATTAACGGTAAATTATATTACCTATTGTGAAAGCAGACATGAAAGAAATATCTGAAGCATGCAGTTAATTATGATACCAAGTGAAACATAATATTTATGCTCTCCTTGTGTAGCTGGAACAATTTTTCTTTCACTAACTGTGAGTCATACACTGATTGAAGTCTTGAAACTGATGATGAGAGAGTTGGCTGGCATACCTGCCATAGAGGCTTCCTTCTACTGATAATTAAAAAAAAAAAACAAACTGGGTTTTATTCTTTTATATTTCCAGTTCTCTATTTTTTAAACAAAATCTCCTCCTCCTGCTCCTTTGACGTACCTCTCTGTTTAGAGGTTATATGCTTAAGAATAATAAAAGACATCGAAGTCTCTGAAAAAGCTGGGGAATGAAGGTTTCACTGAACAAGGGCCTGAACCATAGTTTCATATCAAGGTTGCACTTCTGTGTCAGAATATCAGAAAAATTTTAATCACAATTTTAAAATGGACCATTTTAATGAGTGAGCTCAGGACATAGTTTGTTTAATTACCTCAGTTTGGAACCTCCCCTTTTCTCCAGAAGGATGAAAGTGTTCAGATAGCCAATTCCTGTTACAATATCCTTCTATTTTAAGATGCTGTTTTCCCCCCATTATCTTGCTTAGCTTTTGCACTTGTTCATATTAGGTCCTTGCAGTGGCTGTTCAATTAGCAAATGCAATTGTGTTTGATTCCTATGGCCTTGACTCTGTATTCCAAGCCAGAACTAAAGCTGTGTATTGCAGAGAATCTTCTGTACCACACCCTCTTTATCTGGCAGTTTTCTACTTTATTTATTTTTCCTTTCCTTTTTTTTAATCAGATATTTCTATTTTATTTTCTTATTAATTCATTTGGCTTCTATTTTTTCATTCCTTCTCCTTCCCAAAGGATGCTCTCATTTTAACACTTGCTTCTGAAAAGATGTGCTTTGAAAATTTGTTCATATACACAGATCTAAAAAGTTACAAGAAATAAGCCAGAAAGGTGTTCTGTGAGGAGTGCAGCTGTTCTCCTCCCCCAGGAAAACTAATTCATCAGTTCTTTGAAACAGACTGTCTTAATTGTTTAGAAACTACGAGCTATGGATTTTCTTTGTTGACGTAAGTGCCCTGCATAGAAAAATCATCCAGTGTTACAAGTAGGAGGCAACCCCTTGGCACTCATGATTTCAGTTAAGTTTTTCATTCCAGCCTTAATAATTTTATAGGTTTCAGGTGTTTTAAGATCCTGTTTTCAGGTATTAGAGAAAACAGTCTCTTCTTTTCCCTTTGTAGCAAGATTGTATAAAATTCCTTTACACTGTGACAGATCCACTTATAAACTGGAGTTTTGTCTGTTGAATCATTTTGAAAAATCAGTTTCTATGATCCTCACTTTAGTTCAGGGGAGCTTCCCTTTCTATATTGATGGTAGCCACCTCAACCCTGCTGACAAATAGTAATCTAGAGGTGTATTTCAATCGCATGAAGCCCCTGGAGGGATGGAGATGGGTACAGTTTTTCCATTGTCTTTGGACTGACTGGGCTGCAGCACCAAACGCAACCCATATCAGAGGCTGGCCCCAGCATTTCTTCTTTCCTTGGCATATCAATAGCCAGACAGCTATTATCTGGCTACATCTTATATGTGGTTACACAGCTAATCACCCAACCCCCATGGAGAAAAGAGCCAGTTGCTAAAATGATATAAATTTCAAGATACTCTAAGAAAATCTGAATGTCTAATATCTCCAACACAGTTCCAATTTTCCTAATGCATGACTCCACTCACCTTACCTAAATATTCACTGATAATTTTCCTCCATCATTCTCAACTCTGTAAGCTTTTAGGGACAGTTGTTGTAAATCAGCATTTCATTGTTTCTGGCTATAACCTCCTTACAATAAAAAAGATGTTATCAGTTAAAAAGTAAGAAATGCATATGGTCCAAAGGGCACCATTGTAGAGAATACTATCAAACTACAATATAAGGCCCACGCAAATTCACTGCTGTTATCTATTTCATAGATGGCGAAAAGCTAGCAGTAGTAAATGTACAGCTGCATAAAAAGGCAGTGATAATACAGAAAATAAAAGCCTCTCTAATCCCTAGTAGCAATTTGCACTAAACAATAGGAATAAACTCCCTGTTAAAATTTTGTTCTAGAAATTTACAATTGCCTCCTCTTTTCTTCCTGCTAGAGTGAGTTCTGGTATCCCAGTTCATTTTGCTAGCAGACATGACAAGCAAGTGTCAGCAGGTACATACAGGTAACTAAATGCATGTGACACATATGAAGGACACCGGTGTCCTGCAAAACCCATTCAATTTTTACAGATTTAGTGATTTCCTTTGAATAAAATATGTTAAATCAGCTTTTATCTAAATAGCATTGTCAGGAGATTAATTTTTTTTATACATCTCAAATTCTCATTTAATAGATCTCTTTGCAAAGTATCAAGGAATTCAGTCAATAATCAGCTGTAGCGAATAGCATGACTTGAGTGATTAAACTGACATCTCATGATCTTGCAAACACTGGCAGAGGAATGACATTCCAGCCAAAGGTCTTCTCTGAAAATGGACATTTTGCAAATAGGAGCCAAAATAGTCTCCTTACTTTACTGTCTCAGAGCAGCGTTCCTCATAGCTGTGGTTATTATATTCTGACAAGTTTGTGCTCCATTTCTGCTGTAGTGTATCCTGTTCTGTGGCCAGGCAGCTTGCATCCCAGGCAGTCCAAGATTCACCTGCAGAAGGGTACTTTTGCCAAAGCCTCTGTAAAAGGATGGTATGAAAGCAAAGCTAGAAGTAGAGACAGACTGGCCCACACAGCCTGACCTGTCTCCTGCTGAACATCTATTGAAACTGATTGATTTAATGCCCTGCATCTGCCAAACTGTCATTCAAGCCAGAGGGGATTTGGGTGAAGACAGGGAAGCATTGTAAAAATGAGTTTGCGCATTAGTTTACTGAGCAAGCTTTTAACTCCTAGGTACAGCAAAATTGGCTTGTTGGAAAAACTATGCCTGCAACAGAACAGCTTCACTAAATGGGGAACAAGAAGGGAAGGGGGGAAGTGATATTTGAGGAGTTAGTAGATTTCTTCCCTTGATTTGTGCCTGAAAGAAAAAAATATCCCAGCTGTCTGCTGCATTGTGTGAACATATACATGCATTTAAATTACTTATATCATTACTTACAGATGTAATTGTGAAATATGTTCTTTTGCATTCAAAATTAGGGGCAGAACAGATGGTGAAAATTCAGTTTAAGGCAATATGTCCATTAAAATAACCCATACTGTTTATGTATTATAACAATAGCAGTCTTCAGCATAGCTGAGATTTCTAGCAGTGCTAGATTATGATAGAATTACAAATAGGCTGTAGGACAAAATTCACAATGACTGAAAATTCACCCTGAAAAAATTTTGCTAATTTCTCTTTGGTGATCGTCAACAACTGATAGTCAGGTCTGCTTCCTCCTGCCTTCACAGTATTGACCTCTCTGTAGAAAAAAGGGAATGACAAACTTTCTGGAGTTCATGGCCTGCAAAAGCCTTCTCCATATTCGATTCACAGGGACTTTGAAAAGTTTGCAAATTCCTCCACTGGGGTAATTTATATCTAAAAGAGCGTACATACTATAAGCATGTTTTTTATATAAATATATATAGATATGTATCCATATATATATATTCTTGCTATAGAAAGAAGCCACACTAGGAGTAAACAAATCTCAGCTTTTGCCTCTGGAGTGTAAGTTTCACACCCTCCTGAACATGAAGAAAAGCTTGCAAATGAGAGCCAGGTGCTTCCCAAAGGCTCAAAAAGCAGCAAGCTGTTAAGCCTACCACAAGGTTTTAAAAAAATGTTACACAGCTTGAAGCTCTGCTTACTTTTTGCTAATAACACTGAGTATTGCCACCACTTTTTGGTCTTGAACAATAATCTTTCTAAAGCTAGTCCAATGACTATAAAAAAAAAAAAAAAGAAAAGGTGAATTCTATTTTGGACTGAATCACCTATAAGTAAAGCACCAACAAAATATTCCATGTCCTTCATTTGCTCGGCATCCAGCACAATAAAAATAGAATAACATTATAACAGCCATGAATCTTATGTCTTGCCATAAAATCTGGCACACTCTACATCACTTTGGATAAGTAATTTCCATTCTACTTTGTTCACTTGAACATGGTAAAGTAGTTAACAAGAACATTTATCCTTTTCCCTTATTCCATCAGCCCTGACATTTCAAGCTATAATTCCCCCTGAATTGAATATACATGTTTTCTGTTCATTCATGCAAAAAAAAATGATGCTTAACTTTTAAAGAAATTATGATGGTTTGTGAGAAGTTTAAAGAAAGACAAGATTTGTCTTTGGCATTTGTGCAGCACTGAGCACAACAAGAATCACACCTCAAACACATTGTATTAAGCAAGGATTAGAATGGTATGTCTTCATGTCTCACACATGTAAAGGAGAATTTACTCCAAGCAAGACAGATGTAGGAACTCTTAAGCAATAAGCTCTATATCATACCTACTGGAATTTGATAAAATGCATTTATCTGTAGGGCACTGCGCCTTTAAATCCTACTCATAAATACGCAGCTCTTTTCAGAGTGTTTCTCCCAAAGGCTGCTAGAACAGCTGAGATTATAAGAGAAGACTGAAAGTACTTAATTTTTTTATTCTTTTAAATATTCAAGAAATTTTAAAGAGTCTAAGGTCATCATCAGTAGTGTTAATCTGCAAGCAAAAATAAGCATTAACCATGAAAGTTACAAAGTTTTAAACCAACAGTCCAAATGTGTGCATGAGAGTATGGGAGGAATGACTGTGTTCAAAAGAGGAGCTTGATGAAGTGTATTAGAGGACAGAAGTGCTTCCAGGATGCATGAGGTACTTGTATCACTCTTACATTTAATTACACAATGTACATCTTCCACTGCATCATTTTTAGGGGCTGAGAATTAGCTTTTTCTAGGTATTGATTCAAAGCTTGACTTCCTCACTTATGTTTACTCAGTTTTGCATTCCTCTAAAAGCACCTGAGATAGGTTCAAATCTTACCTGACTATAGTACAACAAGTCAATGTACCATCCTCTCTTTCTCTCTCTCTCTCTCTCTCTCTCTCTCTCTCTCTCTGTCTCTCTCTCTCTCTCTCTTCCTCCTTTCCCGTAGCACATAGCAGTTTTTGTGGATTTGGGCCCTCTGTACAAAATGTCTCAAGTTGTTATCAAAGCAGGGGAAGGATAATTTATAACTTCTGGATTTACTGTCTATTATAGCACCAGATTTAACCACTTTCATGGTCTTTTCAGCCCTCTGTTCAGCTGCTTTATTTCCAAGGTCTCACAGACTTTGTAGTGAGGTTGATCTAGAGGGGTGATGGAAGACTACTTTAGTCCAGGTCTCAAGTTTCCCTTTCCTTCAAATGCACTAAAAGACTCCTGCTTTATGATCTATACTTTTCAGGTTGTGTCTACATTTTCTTAACCTTCTAGATCCAGATGACATCTGGAGGAAAGTATTTGACTTGTCTGAATTCTCTAGTTCTCCTAATTACTTTTTAAGAAACAACATTATTAATCATCTATCTAAAACAGCCAGTAACCCTTCCAAAATAGATTTAATTACTAAGAGGTCCAAACAGAGCAGAGCACTCTCCACCTTTAAGTCGGACAAGTGAAATCAAATGTTTTATAGCAGCAGCAGAATCCTCCATTGATCTTAGAACAGCTGTTAATAAAGCTAGGATCAGCAGCAGAGTCATTAATTCAAAGAAGAGTTAACATGGTGTAAATGGGAAATGTCACTAGTAGCAATGAAATGGTCACCATTTGTCTTAAAAAATAGCAGTTTTTTAGATACAAAGGTGTCCAACACCCTCTTTCTAATTGTTAAAAATGTGATGTTGTTTATGTTAAAGTATATCATTAAAAAACGGAAAAAGAAAAACCACTGGAGAACACATGCAAGCTGTGGATACACTTGCTTATTAGGTGACTCCTGATAATCAGAAGAGTGTGTGCATCCATATGCTACTGTTATACTGTGGTTAACTTTCAGTAACACTTTTTGTTAAATGGGAATAGCAACCTTTAATTAGGATTTGGGGTTTGGTTCTGAAATTGCCATACACCTGCTTATTCAAAACAGATGTTTTATCTGCAGTGCAGTTCTACTCATAATATGTTATGATGGCAATAGCAGGTTGCTAACAAAATACAAAGGAAAAGCAATATCTACTCACTGTGTTCTCTTCTATGAGGTTAATAAAGTTGACTGATTAGGAATATCAGTTTGCTTTTACCAACACCTGACTATGTTATCATGCCACATTATAATCTATGTGAGTGTATCATTCAATGCTCTGATACTGAGAATCTAATTCAGTTTTAGTCAGAAAACAATTATAAAATGACTTGGCCTTTATGTTGCACCTCATTTTTGTAGAGTTTCATGCATCATCAGCTTTCCATGTATTACACATCTCCATGCCCATTTTACAGACAAAAGAAGCTGAAGCATCGTCCAGCAATGACGCGATGCACTGGCCTGGCCAGCCTTGGGCCAAGAGCACCACAAACACAACAGAAACAGTGAAGTTTCCAAAGCCTCACCCTCAGGTAAGGCAATTCCTTTCCTAGGTATGGTCAGTAAATCCTAAAGCTAGAGGAAGCAAGACAGAAAAGCCATGAAATGTTAAAGGGAATTGTTCTGGGCTCAAACCTGGTGTGTGGGAGGGAATGTTTCCAGAATCACTTGTTCTGCTTTTGTAACTGTCTTAAAAGGTAGAAAATGCTTCTGATGCTCAAAGAATGAATCAGTGCACTTGGGATTTCATCCAGAATTTGCTTATAATGTGCAATCAATATTCTAGGTAAGATGAGGGTCCCAGTGAGTCACTCAGTGGTCAGAAGGCTGGAGATATCCTGATGTCATGAGTCAATTTTGCCTGTCCTGCACTGAGAGGGTTGTCCTGCCACCATGGCCAAGACACTTGAGCAATTTGGGTCCCTTCCCTGTGGAAGAAGGAGGGCTGTCAGCAGAAGGTAGGAGAACAGTGCTGAGGTTTACCCTGCCCAAGTATCAAAGGTGATGCAATACCAAGGACTGAAGCTTCACAAAGCAGACATCAGTGTGCCTCTCTTTGCTTCAGCCTTGCAGTATCTAAGCTGGCTGTTGTTATGCCTTCTGTGTCAAGAATGTGAAATGGTCACATTGAGGGCTAATGCAACGTGTCAATTTATTTTACAAAGATACCATGTAGGCTTCTAATGTGATATAGATGTTAAGTTAGACAATGTCTTGGGGTGATTCTATGACCATACTGTATTCCCCATCGCCTGCTTGATTTCTAGTGTACCTTTAAATTGCAAAGCGGGGAGAGAGAAGCCGAGAGAACTCTTCAAAGCGGCCAGCTTGACCTTGCAACTAGAATGTTTTGCATTCTTTTCTCTCCCGATTCTGACAACATTTGGTTGGTTGGAGGACTTTTGCTTGCTAGTCTCTTCGGCTTTCAGCGGAGAAGGGACTGTGCTCTGCCTCAGCGGCTTCTTTTCCTTTTTAGACTGTTTTTGGCTTGCTTTTCATCTGAGACTGGCTGTCATCTCCGGACCTGCTCGCCGGGACCCTCCAAGGGGGATCGTCGGACCCTGCCTGGCCGGCCCGGCCCAGCTCAGGACTGCAGGTTTTACCTACAGAAAGAACTCTAAAATCCATAGTCCTCCTTTAAGGGACAGGGGAGGGGGTTTCAATATATTTTTTTTCCCGTAACAGCGGGGGACTCTGTTTTGTTAAATAAATAGTTTTTTTCACTTTCACTCAAGAAATTATTTTCCTGAACCTGTGGGGGAGGTGCTGCCAAGGCCTGCTTGCCTGGCAGGCAGGAGAGAGAGAGAGAGACGCCCCTCTCGGGTCGTTTCCTCCTGGATTTGTGTCCAAACCGGCACAGACAACAAAAAAGGAATTACTATTACTAAGAAACAAATTTTCTGCCATATTAATGCTTTCTATATAACAATAAAAAAAAATCGTATTTCAGTTGAGAAATATGTATCTAACCTGAAAACCTTGCGCTTCGCTTTCACCCAGTTTGGAAAATTTGTTTCAATCTAACATTCTTCTGTATTATATTTGTTGCCACCCAGAATAATAGTTTGGTGGTCTCTATCTGGTCTCTTGCCTTTGATGGAGTAGCTGTATCATTTCCAAGAATCCTGTAATGAGTAAATTAGCTTTGTTACCATGAACCTGTTCTCAGCCTAAAAAGTTAAAGTAACCATCATCAAATGAGTACAATGCTCTGGTTTCCTTGCCTTCTTTTTGCTTGCTTTTTATCGCTTCTCTTTTTTACTAAATGTTTTTTGTAATGTCAGACTGTAAGAAGATACAGGTTGTAAAATTATTGCATATTGAATTCTTTGTGGAGGAAAGTTTTAGTGATCTGACATTCAGCAAAGCCATCTTCTAGGCTTCATTTCTTTGACAGGCCACAAATACATGTGGATCCACTTTGACTTTTGGACTTAGAGATGCAGAAAGCAAAGCACCTGTTTAAGTAATTTGCTCAATCAGGGCTACCGTGAACTGAAACATCAAAAAATTGTGTAAATACAGGTTTATAGCTTAGCAGAATGAACATGCTCAATGTCTAACTGAACAAAGAATTTATTGAGTGAATCTCATCTCTCTTTGTGTCTGCTTTTGGAATAGCTGTGACCACATCCTGCTTTTTTTTAATATTTATTTGTTATTTGAATATAGTCAGCAACTACCTTTAAGAGATTTCTTTTTATTTTCTGGTTTGATTATTTAACATTCGAGATTTATTGCTTGATGGGATACCTATTGAAAGGACTGGAAAGATTCCCATTTGCTTCAAAGGACAACGATTTGTGCCCGGAGCTCTGGTACAGCAAAGCATTTAGACACGTGTTTAAACATTGATGCTTTCAATGGGACTTGAGCACATGCTTAAGATAAAGCATGTGCTATGGGCTTTGTTGCATAGGGAAGCACTTCAGCACATTCTTAAATGCTTTGCAGAACTGGCACTATAACCACTCTGCTGCTAGCTACATTTTTTATTTTTATGGAGAAAAAATAAAAGCGGTAGAAGAAATTACTGTTACTTTACGATAAAAACATATCCAGCCTTGAAAGGGTGGATTTGCCTCCTGTAAGAAGTTTACATACACTATGATCTATTTTTGAAGAGCAGAATTTAACACTATCTTAATAGAAGATGAATAAATATTTTTCTATCCCTTTTCAGCTGTTTTAGTTTAGCACTTGTTTAAGGTGTTACTAATGTGCATGTTCAAGAGAGTCTTAATTCCCTCAGTAGTTCTCCATCACAAAATGCCTTTTTTAGCATGTAACAACTTCTGCCTACTACTCACCATCCACTTTTAGTTGTCTCCCTGTTATCACTTCAAATACTTTCCAGAGAGTGAAGAAGGAACAAGAATGCTCAAACAAGTGTTGTCTTCTCTAACCATGTACATTTTCATTAAGATTTTCTTAGCTCCCCACTCCCACACACCTTTCTCCATGAAAGTGAGAGGAATGTGCCTCTGCCAACTATTTATCCTTCATTAGAACTAAATATCAGCTTAAACAGACAATCAGAAAATGCAAGATGCTGAGTCTTAAAAATTTGCTTCTTTTTTTTCCTCTGGAGAACTGAGCCTTTACCAGATGACATGGACGCCATAGTACTTCAGGTAAAACATGAGCAGCCAGGAGCTACAGAAAGTGTCAGTGAGTCCAAGGCTCAAAAACATCATATTTTTTTCACAAATGAAGCACGCAAAGAGAAAGCTTCCCCAGAAAATGGGGGTGGTCATGTTCCCCCGCTCACAAAATCTCTGAGAGAATTCTTGTGGAGTTTCAGAAGAGTAAACCTATACCACTCACAGTTGAGTTTGTCTTTGAGCTTCACTGAAGAGAACAGTGAATACATTTAACCAGTTCCAAACTGTCTTGGGCACTTTTAATCATCCTGACTATGCTTATGATGCAAATAGTGTAAGAATTATATTAAACAACCTTAAAGTGCATTTACTCTATAACTGGAACATGTGGTTGCAATTCCTATTGACATATCCAGCCTAGCTGTAATAATCGTGCAGCCTGATGGAGCTACAGCCCCAGCTTGCTCTGGTGAAACATGCTGACATGGTCCAAGGTGAGCCACTCTGCTCCTGCCAGTAGTTCAGCTAATTCACTTTAAATCTGGCTTTGATATAATTACCCCAAATACAGCTACAGATTAAGAATGCAGAAAGGGGCAAACTTGAAACATGTCCACACAAAGCCATACTACTTTAATGATACTGATAAAAAACCCACTTACAGTTGTCTCAAACCAAAAAAAAAAAAAAA